>JAJLRX010000236.1:0-129816 GCA_030567275.1 Hanseniaspora lachancei | reverse complement strand
TTTACAAAAGCCACGTGATCATTTTTGCAGTTTTATGATGTATGCTGATTTGCTAGTAAATTTCTTATCTTCTAGTATTTGGGTGTTAACACTTTCACATTGAAAGTTTGCACTTTCAACAACCCCTTTGATTATACCACATATAAATTCATTCACTTTAGCTGGCAAAACCAATGACGCAATCAATGGTTCATTATCAATAATGGCGTAGCTACTGTCATCTTCATTAATTTTTTGAATATCATCAGCTTTTTTCCCAAACATGTACTTCCAAACGGTATCTTGTATAAACTGAAGAAGTGTAATGAAGCTTAAGTGTTTCAGGTTACTTATAACACCACTTTCTTCTAAGTTTATTGATGATGCTGAGATGTAACTGTACATCTCTTCACTACTAGGAACTTGTGAAATATTCAAGGTACTGCCATGTGACGAATCATCAACATACTTATAGTTTGAAATCTTTTCGATCAACATTGATTTGGTACTCATTGGCTTTTTAGGATTAAGCAGCTTAAAATTCACTAATTCGTATATCCTGATTCCCACGTCATACCCTATGTCACTTAGAATTTTAGAGTGATTAGTATTGTCTATATCTGTTGCTATGGTTTTTATGAATTCAAGAAGAACGAACAAATAGGCACTCATCGAGACATCTTGACCTTCCTCATTGTTCTTTTTTGCTCCATTCACAGAAACTTTGGTTTCGTTGTCGACGTAATTTTTTACAGACTCTAAATCTAACGTATTCTCTTGATTGTATGCATTATTTTTATTATTAAAGGATTTCAACAGTGAAGAGTCTTTATTAAGTTCAGTCAATTGCGTTAGTTTTGGCCCTTCATATTGCTCATATCCAAATATGCTGTTGTTAATATCCATCTTATCTTTTGGTGTTCTTATATAAGTTTCACTTTGGTTTTATTCTTTTAGTTGTTATCAGCATAAGTTGCCTTTCTCAATATGTTTATCTGATCTACATGATAAAATATTATGTGTGTGTTTTCCGTCTGTAAGGAACCAACCTAAAAAAAAAATTTTTTTTTTTTTTTCAGACTAGTTGTCAAGATACTTAAGACATTTTATAATTCATTTATTTAAACTTTATTTAGTAACTTGAATTGCTAATAACCAAATCCAAGCATCCATAGTTTATACAAAAACTTATTGAGAATGCCTATCAATATTCGTCGCGCAACAGTTGCCGACTTAATAACTATGCAACATACAAATTTAACCAACCTGCCTGAAAACTATACCTTCAAGTTTTATCTGTATCACCTACTAACATGGCCCCACATTAGTTTTGTTGCCACAACATTTGATCCTATTGACAGTTCTGATAACTTGCTGTTTGAGAATGGCGAACCAGCTAGTGAAAGCACATTAAAAGAAAAAATAAACGAAATAGCCAAGGAGAACCCTTTATTCAAGCCTGAGAATAATGACCAATTATTAGAGTTAATCAACACAAATGCTAAAATGGATTCCCAGTATATCAACAAAAACGAGAAAATTGTTGGTTATGTTTTAGCAAAGCTTAACGATGATGAAGAACCAAATCCGGACTCAGATATTAATCCTGCACAAACAGGTCATGTGACTTCATTGAGTGTAATGAGAACTTATAGAAAATTAGGAATAGCAGAAAAGTTGATGTTACAAAGTTTGAAGGCATTGAGAGATACTCATAATGCCAAGGATGTCATATTGCATGTTAGAGAGAGTAACGGGGCTGCTTTCCATTTATACAAAAACAAATTAGACTTTGAAATTTTGACTATTGAAAAGGGATACTACATGGATAAAGAAGATGCATACAAAATGAAAAAAGATTTGAGTGCTTATGATTCCGAGGATGAAGAATATGAAGATGATATATTGAAATAGACTCCATAGAGTATATTCATTTAAAAACTGATATGCTGTTAAACGTTATATAAAAAGTTTTGATATCTAAAAAAAAAATAAAAAAAATAACAAAAATGAATGTTTAATAATTCACCTGAATTTTACTATTGATTTTTCTAATTGCGTCTTTTAAAAATTATATTTTTGTTGTTTGAGATTTACATTATATTGTTTTTTTCTTCAAAAATATTTCAGACAATAGTAAAGTAAGGTAGCTAGAGTTTTTCCACATCAACAACCTTCTTCAACATATAAAAGTTTAGAGTACCCAATAACTGAGCAACATCTAAGATGTCAAAAAAAATCATCTCGAGCCAAATGCACTCATATTCATCATGTTTATGAAAAAAAAGTTCATATAAAGTTAAGAATCTAAACAGCAAAATTTACAAATTTTAAATGTAACAATTATAAGAAAAAGCCAAATCTAATTCAAGCGAATTAACAAGCAAACATTTCTATTATTTTTCCTTTTTTAACAAGATAATTATAATTATCAAATAAAGCAGTATTATAACAATTGAAACTTTGGTGTTAATACCTACTTGCTTTTTAATATATTTTATCTGTCATAGAAGCCTTTCAAATTTTCAAAAATAAATTACTTTGTTCGAGCTTATATAGTTGATGAAAAATATACTTTTGAACGAAAAAAATTTTTTTTTTTTCTTTCTTGTGCTTAGATACTTATTTCCGAATTAGGAAATTATCAGTAGTATAAAATTCATTTCTTTTTTCTTTTAATTACAAAAAAAAAAGAAAAGTAATATTAACTCGGGTGTTATATCCGAAAGCGTGATGTGGACCATGCTCACCCTACGCTTTCCTGAATTCAATGTTATCAACAACAACTTCATTTGTATCACTATCTAAACTATAAATGTACACAGTACAAGCAATCTCTTCTCCTTCTATTTTGGCTTTTGGAATATCTAGCAAAATAAAAGAAGGTTCGATGCTTAAACTTTCTTTCAGCTCAAGTTCTTCTTTTTTTTCATCTTTTTGAGTTTCAGATAGAGGGTTATGATCGGTTTCTTGAGAGTCACCTTCGTTGTTAGTTACATCACCTTTTTCTTTAGAAACACTTTCATTATATTCTGCATCACCCCTTTTAGGGACTTCCTTGTTCTCATCGATATTTTCAATTTCTTCAGCAGTAATATCTGGTGTTTCTCGGCCCGATTCTATACTGAATGCACCTGTTGCTGTTCCCGGACTCAAAAACAAAACACCCTCCAAACTGTATGCTTCTACTTCATGTTTTCCACCCCATATCAATACATCACTCCGAGCTTGTCTACTTAAGTTTATTAGAGCCAAAACATCATCTTTTGGCACAACAGGAATTTGACTTATGAATGCAACTCTAAATCCATTAATGTTATATACTTTCAATCCAATTTCACTTTTATGGAGCTTGGGGACAATGCTTTGCTCGTACTTACTTTTCTGTTCTTCTGGTGTCAAAAGGGATGACCCTACAAGATCTATGTCTGAGCATACATGATCATGCAGAAACTGTAATAATTCTGAATTGGTTGTATTCATGCTCATTATGGGATCTTCGGCTGATGAACATATATATATTTTATTGATCTTACCTTGATTTATTTCTAAAAGTTCCTTGAATTTGATAGGAAGATCAATAGCTCTGTAAGGAACATGCATGTTTCCCAATATCAAAGACAGCATTGTAGATCAATAAATAGTGATATATAAATTTTTTTGTTATTGGGTAACTGTTATTTGTATTATTGCTTATTGTTGAAGATAACACTATTCTATTTTTTTTGTTAAATGGATAAGTTTTATCAGCAGTATGCGGACATAACCAAACCAAAAAAAAAAAAAAAAAGTAACATTAAAAAAAAAAAGTATTCAAACTCTATATACATGTTAGTTTACGTTACTTAGAACTCTTTCATACCCATCAACGGAACTAAAACATCAGGTACCGTGATTTTATTAGTCTCTGGATTATAATAATTCTCAACAATAGCCAATATAACTCTAGGAACAGCCATACAAGTACCGTTTAATGTGTGTACATATTTAAATGACATTCCATTTTCAACATCATGGTCTCTATATCTTGTTAACAAACGTCTACTTTGGAAGTCTGTACAATTGGAAGTTGAAGTTATCTCCCCAAAGGTTCCCTTTCCAGGCATCCAGCATTCTATATCGTATTTCTTGTAAGCTGGTGCACCTAGATCATTGTTTGGCATTTGTAGAACCTGTGCGGTTAGACCTAATGATTTAATTAACTCCACTTGAAGATCTTTTAACTCCTCCAAAGTCTCATCACTTTTGTCCGGAGATGTCCATACAAATAGCTCCACTTTGTTAAACTCATGAACTCTATACAGACCTTTTACTCCAGCTCCTTGAGCATCAGCTTCTTTTCTAAAGGCTCTAGAAATTGCACACTTCTTTATAGGTAATTGTGTTTTGCTAAAGGTCTTTGTCATTTCATATCCTGCCAAGGTGATTTCTGAAGTTGCTATTAATGCTTGTTGTGTATTTTCTAAAGTGTATATTTGCGATTCCATATCTCTCTGTGTTGGCCTGTATCCACATGCTGCAATCAGAGGTGTCTTGGCAAAGCTTGGAGTAGATGTGATGCTAAAACCTTTTGATTTTGCAAAGTTTAAAGCATATGTTATTAAAGCATTTTCAAGCATCACCAACTCATCAAATAAAAAGTAGCAGTTTGAGCCACTTGTGTTGGATGCTGTATAAAAATCCATCAAACTCTTTTGACAAGTCAATACACTATAATGATCAAGTTTTTCGTTCTTAACGTAAACATCACTATAATCCTTATCCCCCTGATATTCTTCTACCAAACCTTGGTCAACATTGTGCTTGGGATTAATCCACGAAACAATTTTAGGCTTTGTACTGGGATTAGTTGGATCAACTAAGTTGGGCAAGCTATCGCAATATTTAAAGACTTTGGCTTCCATTTCTTCTATTGGCTTCGAAATAGCTATGCTCTCTCTTTTTAATCCCTTCAAAATCGATATATTTTCCATAGTTTTAGCACCACTTTTGATTTCATTTTCTATGGTTTTTCTTTTTCTTTGAATCTCAGCAAGATTCTTATAGTTTTCTTCAATTTGATTATGAATGTTTTTAAGCTCCTTTAAATTTTGTAGAAGCTGATTCTTGTTTTCAGGTTGTCTTTCATTTATAGCTCTCTTATAATCATCATATTGTTTTAAAATATTCAGCCTGCTGAAATTTCCTTTTGGGACAGATCTAGATGGCTTGGAATTAACTATTGCCTCAACTTTGAAGGCTTTGCTTTTGTTCATTTAATGTAGACTTTGGTGATGCTACATATTACCTCATATATCATCATTCGAATGAAAAGACTTGACTTTAAGAAATTATGAATGCTCATAACTAAACAAAGAAAAAATTGTACAAAAAAGAAAAAAGATAGACCATGTACAATATTGCTTGCAAACAGAAAGACACGTGACTAATTTTGTCACAACTTCATCATATCATTTCCAGCATTCAATCATGCAAATGATTCGTATGCATATCAACAGTATCTAACAATAGATTAGTTGACTATCCAAGAAAATTTACATACTTTTGATTATTATTTAATTTTGGGTTCTTAATTTTCTTTTATCAATTATATAAATTATTCCTTGTATATAATATATCTAGAAGTTCAACTTAGAGAAGAACCATTTGCTTTTACCAGTTTGGTTGATCTTTTCGAAAGCAGCCTTAACAGTCTTCTTAGCTTCTCTTCTTTGTTCTGGTTGTTCAAAAGTTTCGGCAGAAACAGCGTTTTGGAATTCAGAAGCGTTTAAAGTGTATCTGGTTGGTAATAAGTGGTTGTAGTTGATAACCTTGATGAAAGGCTTGACCTTAGATCTCTTAGCAACCTTCTTGGCACCCATCTTCTTAGTGATGGAACCTGGTTGTCTTTCGATACCGGCAACAATAGCATGACCGAATTTATGAGATTTAGAACCGTCATCCTTGGCGGTTAAGATAACAACCTTCTTACCAGCGTATCTACCTCTGACGACAACAGCTGTTTTGAAATGTAAGCTTTTTATTTTTGATAACATCATTCATCAATACATGAGTATATATGAAATTAGCATCATAAGTTTTAATTGTTAGTAAAGTAATGACTCCTTTAATATTTGCTTCACTCCTTCCAAATGAAAAATTATGCAGATTTAGTAACATGGGGCTACATCCTAGATTTATAAAGAAAATGTTGAACTAAGTGTATATTAATTCATCTAATCTAGCATTTATTGTTATTTTATACTTTCTGTTTTATTATAGGATTTGCAGGTAGATTTTTTTTGACTTTTGGATATTTCATTGGTTGTGATATATTTTTTTAAATCGACAAGTTATTAATCCGTACCGTCTTATATTATCCCTTTTTATATTATGACAATGTGCAAGGAATTCATCATAATTGCGCCAACTAAACATTAAAACGTCGGTAAACATAATAAACTATATTATCGTTTGCTCATTAAAAAAACAGATTGAACTGAATTGCCTTTGAAGTTAAAAACCCTACTAGATTCTCAAAGTATCATAAATGAATGCACATATGCAATAATTTCATATTCATTGATTTGCAACTAATGCTTTGTTTCTTTGAAGGTACTTGCCTTTCTGACCTATATCATTATTTGATCGTTATTTCATGTTATTGCTCATTTACATGCGTATCACCTTTTATCAACAACTTTAACTTGTATCTCATTTACTACTTCAAAGGTTACAATAAGCTATATGCGGTTGCCTCCATTTGTATTACTCTTTATTTAATAAATATGCATGGATCCACTTGGATTGTGTTTTTGATAGTTCGTTATTACATACCAACTTTACCAGTGTTCAAGAATTTAGCCATTTTATATATAGTTTATTGGTGCTAGGTATATGATTTCTTTGTTAATAATGATAACGTACCATATTTTATCTTTTTGACTTTTCAACGAGCAAATTATCAAAAACACTAGCCATTTTTTAATGCTGAAAAAAGCAAACAAAAAAAAAAAACGAAAGAAAGGAATTAGGAACTACAACCTCTAAAGCATTTTTCAGAAGGGAAAAAAAAAAAGTCTACCGTGAAATTTCTTGTCTATAGAAAAAAACCTTATGTATTCCTAAAGAAGTAATTTTTTATAAGAAAAATAATAAAACAAAAAAAAAAGAACATGAATTTCTCTACAAAACACTTTAGTAAGCCTTTCGTTAAACTAAGATGAGTTTAAATTCAGCTCTGTGAGCAGTTTAGATAATATCCAACATAAAACATTATAACTTCAATAAAGAAGAGAACAAGTAAAAGAACTATAAGTTGTTGACTTTTTGATTATGAGAATTCTCAAATTTCAAAGCATCTAATGTTACTTTTCTTCTTTGAAAACAAAAAACAGAGCCCAAAGCGCTTGCCTATTTAGGAAAATTCAATTTTTCTGAAAAAAATATTGCTCTGAAAAAATACAATTTTTGTTTTTAATCATTTTTTTGCTACATTAGTCATGTGACCGTGCTTGATTGCGTTTCTGTGTGTTCTCTGCACGTGCTATTCTTTGACAAACGTTTATTTTTATCTTTATCTTGTTTTTTTGCCATTCAGTGTATTACAAAATCGATTTCCAGGGGTTTTTATTTTCTTAAAAACAAAGATAAAGACAGAAAATAAAAATTAACATAACATATTCGTTTTATAGACAATATTCTTAAATAGGTTCCCAAATACAATCAAAAAAGAAGCCACTGTAGAAATATACAACTTGAAATTTGACATTGGCAACGTAATGGATCCAGAAAAAGATCAACTGTTGGGATCTTCTGCAAACATTTCTGAGCTACGTTCGTACTATAACCCGCTTACATTCAATGCAGATTATGATGTTCGTTATATTCCTAAAGAGGGTATCATTGATAAACATGGACTACCGTTGGTGAGTAAGCTTAAAAGCTTAAGTAATTTGGCGAAGCAGCAACAAAACAAGAGATTATCTCCTTCCATCAACGAGCTTAACTGGTGGATAAAGTTTAGAAACGAACATTCCGATTCACAATTTCACGAGAATATGAAGAACTTGACGACTGGTGCATCTTTAAACATTATGAATGGGAGTTATTATGAAGGTTTAAGAAGACCACATTTCATTGAATTTTTTGACTTAAAAAAACTTTCTAGATTAATTAATGCTTTTGCTATAAAGTTCATGAAGGTATACATCAAACACCTGCTTATACAGCCTTTTGTTATATCTAAAACATTTTTACAAGTACACGACTTTGAGAATACAGACGACAATACGGATGGTGTTGAGATTCACGTTGATCCTGAAACAAACAATAGCGTTATAATAACACCTCAGGAAGCTGATCAACCATTGTACTTTAAAGAAAGAGCAAGCATCGATGAGGTCACACATGCAGATGAAGACTCTGCTGAAATAACCACTTCAGAAGAGCTTGATACCGGATCTACGGTATTTGTTGAAGGCGGAACCTCCTATCATAAGGTGTACAAAATCCATCCAACTACTTCGAATACAACTAATGTTATAAAGTCTATATACAAGGTCGAGGGTATTTTTGGTGTGGTGAGAAGCAACAACACAACATTTATTTACAACTTTGTCAACGGAACACTTGAAGCATGGATTAATGGGTTTATTTCACCTTTTTTAAACATACCGAATCCTAATTATGTGGACGTTGCTTTGTCTAATGATATAGCATCATCAATTTTATTGGCACTATCATCGACCATACTAACAGGGTTAATTTTGTTACCTTTAGAACTTGTAAACATGAAGTTTATTATTACCAAAATGAGACACATCCATTTTCACAGAAGTATGAAAGACCATATTAAAAATTTGAGCTATAAGGACTTCTTCACGAACTTGGTAATGAATCCAAAAAATCTAAAGCTTTTATTCTTTCAAGCTGTAAACAGAATGAATACTGCGATATATCACAAATCATTACTACAAACCGTCCTATTAAAGAATACTTTTGAAATTGATAAGTTCAATGACTATAAGAGATATGAAACAGGAAATTTCATTATCAAATTTATTCAATTACTGGCCAAAGTGCCCTTAGATAACTTATACAAACGTGAGCAGGTCAACTACTTAATGGATACTCATAGATCTAGTGAACACTGCCCATTGCCTATAAGAAATAAGAATGATTTAGTTATTGTACCTTACAAGGAAATACCATTGATGAACTATTTTACCAGCTATGAAAACTTTAAGGGCCTTTGGAAAGGCTACAAAATGGAGCTCATAGGGGTTGGATGTAGCTATTTGGAGAGACTGTTAGATACAGACAGAGAACTAACGATTGAAGAGAAGTTTTGAGATTCCTACTTTGTTCTCTCAACAAAGGTGTACATACTCTTTATTCAATAACATTTTTTTTATTACAATAACGAAAACCTTTGAATCCTTAACAGACATATTATAAGCTTAAATATGTTTAATTTCGGACATAAACGCAGTTTATGCGCACTGTTTTTTTTTTCTCAGGTGTGGGGGGTACTACATTTGTATATACCACATAGATAATATGACTTGAAAAGATATGATAAACATATGCATTGATACATAAATGGTTATGGTTTTCATATGATTATAATAAACCAAATATAATTATTGGCTTAAGACTTATAATACAGGTACATAATTCACACTATGGATGATCCTTTCGATGCAGTATTTAAGGATCTTAAAGATCAAATCTTTGAATACGTTAACAACAACTTTCAAAGCTCTTCGTATATGAATACTGACAACAGCCTTATAGAGAAGGATATTGAGGACACCTTTGAAGACCTAGAAAATAGTTTGAGTGCACTTGCTGATGTAGAGAAGAAACAAGAAAGAGAAGAAAAACTAAAAGTTTTACGAAAAAAGTATTATGATTTTAAAAGCACTAAGATGGGAAACAATATAGAGTCTATCATGGAAACACGAGATGATTTACACAATGAAGTAAATGAACAAGATATGAAGTTCAATCAGCTGGAAAATTCGATGATGATAGAACAAGATCAACAATTGGACAACATAGCAAAAACTATGCAAACCTTGAATAAACAAGCAAACATGATGACAATGGAGTTGGAGGATCACATGAATTTGATGGGGGATTTGGAAAATGATATGGATATGGCGGGTGATAAAATAGGTGAATCTTCAAAAAGACTGGATTGGATCTATAAAACAAACAGACTTGTAGGCTACAATGACTGTTTCATATCTTTACTAATAGTTGTATTGATTATATTATTGGTTCTCTTAATAGCTATTTAAACCGTCTAATGTGCGCTACCACGTTGCTTTATTTTTTTTTTGTTTCTTTTTTTTTTCTTCACTTAAGGGTTTCCGCATTAAGAGAGAAAAGCTTAAAACAAAAAAAAAAAAAAAACAACAAAATCATCTACTTTTCTCAAGACAAGCTCAGTAATTGCCACAATGAAAATCACCAATAGTCAAACCAAAAACCAAGAAACAAACTATAAGAATATTATCATAATGGGTAAACAAAGAAAGACTAGAAAATTTAGTGTTATGAAAAAGACTGTTGATCATCAAAAGGCTTTGAAAGAACAAGAGATAAAGAAGAAAAATCCAAACAATAAAACAAATGACCCTGAACTAACCAAAAACATTCCTCAAGTTTCATCAGCTTTGTTTTTTCAATACAATTCTGCCATTAAGCCTCCATACCAGGTCCTTGTGGATACAAATTTCTTTAATTTTTCTATTCAAAAGAAAATAGACATTGTAAAAGGTATGATGGATTGTCTGTATGCCAAATGTATACCTATTGTTACTGATTGTGTTCTAGCAGAACTAGAAAAATTAGGGTCAAAATATAGAATAGCTCTGAAGTTGGCAAAAGATCCTAGATTAAAAAAGTTAAAATGTACTCATAAGGGTACATATGCAGATGACTGCCTCGTTAATAGAGTTTTACAACATAAGTGCTTTATTGTAGCTACCAATGATGCTGCCCTGAAGGTGAGAATAAGAAAAATACCTGGTGTTCCTTTGATGAGTGTTGGTGGTAAAAAGTATGTAATAGAAAAACTTCCGGATGTTTTTTAGACGAGTACGCAAAGTGTATTTTGCTAATACAAAAATCTATATATCGAATGTTTACAACACGAATCATAAGTAAATACAACCAAACGCTTTCAAGATTGGTCTAAAATTTGAAATTTGACATTCACATTGACAAAAAATTAAACTTTTGGTTTTTATTAAGGCTTGCAAAATATTTTTGAAAACTAAATCATATTCATCTCCATGATAATTTGTCTCCATCCGTTTAAATCAAGATCGAACTTTTTTATTTCCGTATTGTTTTTTTTTTAGAAAAGACTTCATTTTTATTGGCAAAAATCTAACAAACCAACAAACTTACCGTAATGCAAACAAACGAAAGCTCAACTGTACCACCGAAATCATCCGGTTCATCAAATTTTAATGTTGATCTCAATTCAGGTGATCCATCATCCTTACTTGATGCAGCTTTTGCTAGTATTCAAAACTTACAAAACGAAGTCTTTATTATATTGTCAGATATGAGAAATTTAGATAACGAGATGCTTCAACTACAAGCAAAGATGGAGGACACAGATAGTATACTTCAGAAGCATTACTACAAGCAATATAATGAAAACAAAGAATTGATAAAACCTCATCCAAAGGAAACAGAAATAGAAGATAAAATTGAACGATGCCTAATGAAAATGAAGGTATTGAATGAAAAGAAATTGGAATTATGCACCTCGTTATATTACACTATAACCATAAAGCATAATGATCTCGAAAGCTCCATGAACAGCTTAGCTTCTCAAGGTCAGCTGTCACCACTCGATTTTGTTTTACCTGAAAATAGAGATGATATTTTAAAGAAGTTTTTCAGTGAAAAGTTTAAGAATGTTTTGAAGAATAAGTATGTACAAAACGGAGAAATAATATCAGGAGATGAACTGCTGTCTGATTCTGATACGGAAGAATCACAAGACAGTGATCGGAAAAAGAAAACAACCAGAAAGAATGATACAAAGAAGAAAGAAACAACACCCGCAAGTGGTAATATGAACGCACTTAAACAAAACATGCCAACCAAGGCTAACTCACAGCTTCCCTTGGAAACAGGGGAAGATGAAGATGATCAGCTGTATTGTTTTTGTCAAACAGTGTCTTTTGGTGAAATGGTTGCTTGTGATAACAATAACTGTAAATACCAGTGGTTCCATTACAACTGTGTTGGTCTGAATGAGCCACCAAAAGGGTTGTGGTATTGCCCTGATTGTCGAAAAAATATGAACAAATAATTGTTTTCAATTAGTATATAATAAACTATTACAATTTAACTATCCATGGGTCCAATAATGTTTCATTTTCTAAACATTCAATTGCGGATAATAAAATATCTTGCTGTAGATCCTTTCCATGACCTAATAACTTGTAGATCTTAAATAACAACAGCTGTAATTGACCGCTGTATCTACATTGTATGTTTGTGTTTATAGCAGTTGAAATTTTAAGACCTAAAACATTCAACTTGTTCAGGTATTCAAGGGAGTTATTATCCTTGTCTTTCAAAAGTAGATCAGCATATCCAGCTAATGCTATTAAATTTGTAGCATCATATCCCAGAACAATTTCAAACTGGTTAATGTCCGAACATACAAACCCCTTCATACTAATTGAATTCAAGTTCTTGAAATCTACATCAATATCCGACGATTCTTTTAAACATTTCAAGGCTTCATCTTTTTGATCGTTTTTATAGTACAATTTAGCTGCTTGCATCCATACCAGTTGCAAGACATACTGAGTAGTAAACTTAGGTTTTGATCTTATTTCAGTGAAGTTGCTATTTTCTATAAAGACTTTCTCATATAGTTGGAACAAAGAAGGTAGTAATTCAATGGCATCTGCTATATCATGAATCTCAGAAATAATGTCAATTTGGAGAAATTTGAATATCACGTACAGATTTCTGCTTTCAAAGGTCAAGTCATTTATATTTACCAAGTCTTCTTCGTCAACTTCTTCATCTTCTTCTATGTTTAAGCATGTCAATATTGAGTTTACTATGGTTAAAGCGTTCATCTTATCTTCTTTGCTAGATTCCAAAATAGCCAGAAGCAACCAACTTGGTAGATTGTTTGTTGGCTGCTTTGATAATATTTTTTGCTGTAGCCACTGCAAAGCCTTCTCGTTCTGCTTTATCAATGCTAAACTATAAGCATAATCGTATTCGTACTTTGATAAAAGGCATGTATCTTCAATACTCAATTGGAAGATATTCGTTAATGTGTAGAAATAGTCTTGTATGTTTGTGTTGATATCCACTTGAGAATGCAAGAGTTCCCAGGAAGCTAACAATATGTCATTAGTCATTTTAGGTAATTTTACAGATCCAAACTTGTTATTTTCCAAGACATTCATGGTTTCCTTCATATTAACTACCGTTAAGTCATAATGGTTATAGATTAGCTCTAAAAAGTGTGTAACTTGTTCTTTGTCTTTGACAAAATTACTAACATTTAAAATCGAAAGTACATCGTCATAGACACCGGTTAACTCTTTGTTCTTTTTAACAAAAACAATGAAATTTCTAAAATACAACTCAGCTTGTAAAGCATCCCCTTTAAAGACAAAAAATTTAGACGCTAAACCAGCAGCATTTATGCTTTGAAAGGTTTTGCTGATGACTTTAACAATGAAATCCTCCCATTTTGCGTAATTCTCTTTTTTAAAACCTTTATAGTGGTCCATTATAATTTTCAAGTAATTAGACATTTTTATTTGACCCTTGTTTTTTGTAATTTCATCTGCGTTAGGGAATTTTAAACCATCAGCAACTTTGTTTAAAGTAGCGATGACTTGGCCATCATCAATACTATTGCTAACAATGTCAACATAAAAACGTAATAAGCTTGATGTTATATTCTTTTCAGTCAATCTTTTTTCTTCAATTATTTTAAGTAAATAATGTGTTGCAATACCATTATCCAATAATGGAATTTTAAAATCACCATCGATAATAAGCTGGTCCACTAAATTTGTGTAGTATGTGTTTTCAAGAGTTAGGGAATTTAAAAATTCCAACTTGGATAAGTTGGCGGTATTGACTAAACTCTTTAAAATTGTCGTTTGCGGAACTGGGGTTTCATTTGAAGTTAACACACTGATACCATTATTGATGTTATTCAAAATATATGAAACCAAACCATTATCTTCAACAGATGACATTAGCTTGTGACACTCCTTTTGAATAACTTTCAGATTTTCTAAATTGTGTTCATTAAATATGGTGTTGGAATGGAATCTATGTAGAAGAAAAGTAGCCTTACCTAAAAGACTATCAGAAATATTGCATTTTGCAACATATGATCCAAAGTTTTTGAACTTGAAAAGATCGTCTTCCACCTGAATATCAAATTTTGGCTCAGACTTTGCCATACTATCAAAAGATTGTTAAACTGTTGGGTTAGGGAAAATATTGTTTATATGATGCTTTGATGTTTTAGTTATCATTAAACTCCAAGTAAAAAAATATCAAAGTAAACAAAAAAAAAACAAAAAAAAAAAAAAAAAAGTAATAAACCCATAGTGTGATTTTTACTAAAGTGTTTGTTCGGGTTTAAGAGGATAAAACTGAACTGTGTAGTATTCTTCCAAAGGTTTATTGATCATTCACTAAGTTGAACTAAACAAATCACTTACAACTACTTAATATCAACTATCGGTTTATGACTTACAAAAGACGAGTCTTTTATTTGAATACGCAATACATCAACCAAACTTATGGGTTAAGATTCTTCATTGATGTGTGGCCAATTACCTTCAGCTATCATTAGTCTTTTGCTTTTTTCTTGGTGTGTTGTTTCCCGCGCTTTAAAATTTAAGGGACCCGAGGTTATTTGACAGCAATAATCATAAATTATGCATATTGAAAAAAAGTATATAAACATAAAACTCATGATCGTTCATATAACCATACTTGGTTTTACATTTGTAAGTTATATATCAAGAGGTTAGATTGACACATGCTTCTCAGAGGAACCATACACGTTAGATTTAGGTTGTATAGTACACAAACTATACCTAAGACGTATCAATGGTACTATAGATTGGTACCTAGCAATGATATAGATGAAACCAATGGTAAAGTTAAGTCGATTGCTGACATTGAAGACAACAACAAGCAACCATTCAGCTCATTTAGCTTGACTGATTGTCTTCTTTTAGAATCTCAATACAAACAAAGAAATGAATTGATACACAAGAAACATTCATTGAAGCATCATTTCATGAAGAGAAGTCTAAATATCAATGACCAGAACTCATTAGATACTGTTTACTTAAAGAAAATGGATTTGTATTTTTGTGATATAAATAAAATGTTAATGTTTCCTATTTACTGGGGCAACAAAAAGAACTCGTCTTTCGAAGAGATATATGAAATCCGAAGAGGTAAGTGGGTTGAAGCTACATCGACTTCTCATGAAAAGGTAATTAAAGTTGATGCGAAAAAACAGGAGAATAAAAATATCAAGGTGAACGTAAACAAACAGAACCCTATTCCCTCTTTTATATCTGATCATGTAGAGAGTATAATCCACAAAGACAATTCTTATTTAAAGGAAGAAAAGCTGATTTCCATACCGGATTTATCTAGTAACTCAAAGAAAATTATTGGAAAAGTTTTTATGCCTGATGAAAACACAATGTTTTTTATTCCTAGAGAACATCTGATGATATACGATAACTTGCTTACTTTAAAGCTGGTAAAAGAGAATGTCTTCAAAGCTGGATTGAGAAAGTTTGTAAAGCAAGAGCCTATAGACTCCACTTTAATTAAACAATTAGAGAAGGAAAAAAAAGAAGAGGATAAATTTAAGAAAATTCACTTATCATTTTGCATTCATGGCATTGGTCAGACTTTAGGAAGTAAATATGAATACGTCAATTTCCCCAAAACCATCAATACATTCCGCACATCTCTTCACAAAATAATATTTGAGCTTGGGAAGGAGAAGGATATGCGTGATGATGTCAAATTGCAAGTTTTGCCAATTACTTGGAGAGACAAGTTGAATTTCGATCATCCGACCAATGATAACAACTTACCTTCCTTCTCAGAGATTTGCCCAACTGGAGCCACAACAATAAGATCATTGATAGGGGATATAGGATTGGATATTTTGCTTTATGATGATGTTTACTATCAGCAACAAATAATTGATGCGGTAATTAAGGAGCTTAATGACAAGTATGACATTTACAAAAAGCACCATTCCAACGTTGACGTTGAAATTTCACTTATTGGACATTCATTGGGCTCTTTGATTTTGTTTGACATTCTGAGCAATAAAAAGTATTATCAAAAGCTAAAATTTGATGTTAGTAACTTCTTTGGAGTTGGATCTCCAGTGAGCATATTTAAGCTAATTCAGAGATATAATTTCAAGAAGTTAGCTTGCAATAACTATTTCAACATTTTCCATGAATGTGATCCAATAGGATATAGAGTCGAACCACTTATTGATAGATCAATTGCAAATGTGCAACCAGTAGTTATAGCTACCTTGTCACCACCAGATTTAATTATTGATAAAGTCAAAAACATCAATTTAATCAATGATTATATTTTGGGTTCTGATTTGATGAAGAACAAAGCTGATATTCCCAATTTAAAGCTAGATGGAAAATTGAAAAGAAGCCATGTAGAGAACATGCATATACATAATTCACTTGGTAGAGTAGATTTTGTAATAAAATCAAAGTTGCTAGATTTAGACGTAATAAATGCATTAAGTTCACATGTGTCTTATTTTGAGAATTTGGATATGATAAGATTTTTAATACAAAAGTTGTTGACAAAGAAGGACAAACTCTCTTTGGAGGAATCTATCAAATTAAACTTAAAGTAAGGGCAATGGTTATATATTCTTTTTGCGTGTTAATTCCCAACAGTAAACCACTCCGTATTTCTTGAAATTTAGATTGGGGACCATGATATCCTTGCCTTTTATTTTGAAGTAGTTATTTTGAAAATTAAACTTTGAAATTGGCTTCAGAACATTATCAATTTCGCTTTCATCTAGCTCTAGATTATGTTTCTTAGCATATCTCTTCAATGCGATTTCTGCTCTTTTAGATTTTCCTAAATGCTTGTAAACAAGTTTTTCAAAAGGAGACAATGCTTCTTTCTTCTCTTCACAGGGCTCAGTTATATCTACATTTTCTTTTGATGCACTATTGATATCTATGCTGGATTCCACATTGGTCTTTAATTCCATATTATCTGGATGAAAAGTGTATATATTTCTGTGAGTTTTGTGATCATTCTTTTTAAAATCATTTAACTTCTTGTATTCTTCAAAATATTTTGCTTTATCAAGCTTAAAATCTTGAGTAAAAGGTTTCATTTTAGCATGTGCAACAATATTTTCGTCCTTGTTTGATTTTGCCTTATTCAACAATTGTAAAATATTACTGTCTAAGTTATATTTTGATTTTGTTGTTGTATTATTGAACAATTTAAATAGAGGTAGCTCGTTTTTGATCATAGTCAAAATCAAACCATTTTTAACAACGTTATTACTTTGCTCATCATCTAAACTTTCAAGCAAAGAGAACTTTTCATCTGCCTTTGAATTAGCATCCGTCAATGATTTGATGGGAATCGGATGATTAGCATACTTATTAAAGAATGAATGAAACAATATATCCGCTTTGAGTTTTTCGTCAGGATAGTTGATATTCTTCAAGACTCTTTTAAACTTTATCCGTCTGAGAAAGTTATCCTTGTTCCGTTGCAAGATGCTTACTGTATGCTTGAACATTATGAATGATGGTTTTGTTGATGCAAATTGAATCTTGAATGATAATGTTGTCAAAGTAGAGTCAGATGAATGACTTTGAATTTATAAAAAAAATGAATAATCGTAGAATTTCCACAAACGTATATCCCCGTCGTTGGTTTATTTTTGTATGGGGGATTTGCTTACATTTGAGATGTCATTTTTTTTAAACACCCTTAAAAAATTAATATGTGCAGTATTTTTGGTTTAGTGGGGGAAAAGATAAATAATGAATGATAAACCAATCTATATTTATCACCAACACAACCGTAGACAGTCACTCAAAATGTCAGATCAGCTCAATCAACTTCATCAATCGCTATCATTAATGAGCATTGATGACAATGACAACAACAAACATAATATCTCTTCATTCACAAAGCAACACTACGACTCCAATGATAATTTGAAATTAAACGGCAATGTTAGAGAAATTTCTAGAAATTCATTAGAGTCCCACTCCGTTGAATCTCCTCAGTTTAGAGAGGTAGTTTCATCAAACATAAACGACGCAAACTTCTCTGATGATGCAGATGAGCAATTTGTAGAGAATGCTTACAACTACAAGTCCCCTTCTGAACAAAACAATCACGCCAATGATATAATGCACACCTTGGTTCCTGTAACAATCACATGGGATCAAGGTGGTAAATCTGTGTTTGTAACGGGGTCTTTCACTGAGTGGAGGAAAATGATCGCTTTGAACCCAATTGACAAAAACGGTAAATTTGCTATTTCCTTGAAGCTCCCAGTAGGAAACCATAGATTTAGATTCATAGTTGATGGTGAGTTAAGAATTAGTGATTCCTTACCTCAAGCAACTGATCAGATGGGAAATTTTGTTAACTTCTTGGAAGTTTTTCATGATTCTTCTCAAGATGTTGTTCATCATAACAGTCCTCAAGTAAACTCACTTGCTGATAATTATCAGCATGAAAACAAAAAATCAACAACTAACCCTATGAGAAATAAATTTGCTCCTAATATGCTTAGTGTGGAGCAAGAAGAAGAGGAGCGAAGACGACTTGAAGAGGATCAAAGTCACATGTCCAAATCTTCAAGAATTGCTCTTCAAATTGCTCGTGAAAATGATCAAGAGCCTATAAATATGGGGAACGGGTATGAACGTGTTCCGGCTGCCAATAAAGGGCCTATATTGCAATTAAAATCTGAGCTGGGAATTGTCAGTAGTGGAGACTCAATTCCTGGTGCACAAAAAGTCAACAAAAATTTGGAGTACACTCATGAAATACCAGCAGTTTTCACTGACCCGCAAGTTATGGAGCAATACTACGTTACACTGGACCAACAAAGAAATAACCAGCAATATATGGCTTGGTTAACTCCCCCACAACTTCCTCCGCACTTAGAGAAAGTTATTTTGAACACTCACACAAGGCACAATCATGAAAATTATTTGGAATCCCATGAGGACATGATGAAAGAGAAGGAAAAGGAAAACACTACTGGAGCTTTGCCAATTCCAAACCATGTTGTTTTGAACCATTTAATTACTAGCAGTATCAAACACAACACTTTGTGCGTAGCTTCAACAGTCAGATACAAAAAGAAGTATGTAACACAGGTATTATATGCTCCTTTATAATATATAGGAAGTTTTCTTTGAATTACGAGAAACAATTCACTTCAAAGTAGCTCGACACGTGCGATTTGAAATTTTCGTGTTTTTTTTTTTTTTTTTTTTGACGATCTTGGTGGGTGTTATTGTTATTTGCATTTTTTTCTAAATTTTCTATTTCTATACATTCAATTTTCGTTGAATTCAACAGTAATCGTAATCAATGAAAACTTGAATTTATCAGGAACCAAACCTTTTTTATTAATTAGCAGTATTTATTTGGATAAAATCTGAAAAAAAATGTCTGTTAAAATAGATGAACAAAAATGTATTTCAAGATTGGAAAAGTTGCATTCAAACTTGTCTAGTTTCCAGGAATCACCAGAGTGCTTATTGTTTCCATTAGGTTCATCTAACCCTGATTTACCGTTTCAAAAGACAACTTTGTTGCATAAGTGGCTGTTTGGTTACGAGTTTCCGGCTACATTGTTGTTTGTACACAAGTCAAAGGTTATAATTATAACATCATCAGTTAAGGCAACTCATTTGAAGTTCTTAGAGGATGTAAAGCTAAATGGAAACACTCCAGTAGAGTTTTGGAAAAGAATTAACAAAGACACTGAATTTAATGTTTCCTTATTCAAGAAGTTAGTTGACCTGATCAATGATGATATTTGCTTGGAAAATAAGAAAGTAGGTATGCTACTAAAGGATAAGTATGACGGTCCTTTTATAAAAGAATGGAATCCAATTTGGGAAGAAGGTAAAAAAGGACTAAATGTTCTTGACGCTTCTCTAGGTCTTTCCAAAGTGTTGGAAACCAAAGATGAACACGAATTAGACCTATTAAATGCTTCCGGTAAATCATGTGACACGTTTATGAAGACCTTGACTAAGGAATTAATCAAGTGCATTGACAATGAAACAAAGATTACCAACGCCAAGCTCTCCGATAGAATTGAGTCTAAGATTGACGACTCTTTGTTCATGAAAGAATTAAACACTGCCTTGAAGAGCTTATCTTACAAGTCCTCTGGATTTAAGCCTGATGTAAATGACGTGGAATTCACATATTCTCCTATCATTCAATCTGAAGCTGATTACGATTTGAAGCTTTCTGCAACATCAACCAATAAGCAATTGAGAGGTAAAGGTGCTATATTAGCTTCTTGTGGGTTGAACTATAAAGGATACTGTTCTAATTTATCTAGAACTTTTTTGATTGATCCTACTTCTGAAATGTCTGAAAACTATGAATTCTTGCTGAGCTTACAACAACACATCATTGACAATTTATTGAAGGTTGGAGCTTACGGGAAAGAAATTTACGAAGGATGTGTCAAGTTTATGGAAGAGAACGGAAAGTCTGATTTAGTTTCTTCTTTTACCAAAAATTGTGGTAGTTTAATTGGTTTAGATTTCAGGGATTCCCAATTTATCTTGAGTTCTAAGAATGACTTTAGAAAGGTTCAAGCTAATGATGTCTTTAATATCAGCATTGGTTTTAATAACTTAGAATCAAAAGATATAAAATACGCTTTACAACTGTCTGATACCGTTGTTGTTTTGGAAAATGGCCAAAAACAGATGCTAACTCAATTTGCCAAGGCCAAAGGTAAAGTAACATTCTTGTTTAACGATGAAGAAGAAGAAGCAAGAAAGGCCAAAATTAAAGCTGAACAATTAAAGCAGTTGGAATTGGTTAACCAAACTACTGGTAAGCTAACAAGATCCAGACTAAGAAATCAATCAAAAGATTCTGAAGAGTCCAACAAGCAAAGAGCAATAAGAAGAGAAAATCAAGCCAAGCTTCATAAAAAGTTACAAAGAGACGGGTTGCTGAAGTACTCTGATAAGGGTGATGGTGAAGGACCTGGATCATCAGGCCCTGTTTTCAAGAGATATGAATCTTATGTCAGAGAAGAACAAATACCATCATCTGTCAGAGACCTTAGAATTCATGTTGATTTCAATCACCAAACCATTATAATTCCTATTTATGGTAGACCTGTACCTTTCCATATTAACACATACAAGAGTTGTTCCAAGGATGAAGAGGGTGATTATACCTACCTGAGACTAAATTTCCACTCTCCTAATGCTCCAGGTAGCTCCAAAAAAACTAATGAATTGCCTTATGAAGATTCACCAGAGAACCATTTTATGAGATCTTTGACTGTAAGATCTAAGGATAAGGACAGAATGGATGATGTTCATAAAGAAATTTTGGAATTGAAGAAGCTGTCAACTAAAAGGGAACAAGAAAAAAAGGCCATGGAAGGCGTCATTAAGCAGGCCAAATTAATTGAGTTCAAAACCGGTAAGTTGAAAAAATTGGATCACATTTATATCAGACCCTCTCCAGAAATCAAGAGAGTTCCTGGTACTTTAACAATTCATGAAAATGGTTTGAGATACAATTCTTTCTCTAAGTCTGATTCCAAGGTTGATATCGTGTACAGCAACATTAAAAACTTATTTTTCCAATCTTCTAAAGGTGAGCTTGTTGTTATTATTCATATTCACCTGAAAAATCCTATATTAATGGGCAAGAAGAAAGTTCAAGATCTTCAATTCTATAGGGAAGCCACTGACATGGTAGTCGATGAAACAAGCTCTAGCAGAAGAGGTGCAGGATCCAAATTTAGAAGATATGGCGATGACGATGAAATCGAAGAAGAAAAAGAAGAAAAGAGAAGAAGGGCTATTTTAGACAAGGAATTCAAGAGCTTTGCTAACTTGATCTCTGAAGCATCCGATGGTTTGGTTGATTTAGAGGAGCCAATAAGAGAGTTAGGCTTCCAAGGTGTACCTGGTAGATCTGCCGTACAATGTATGCCAACTGGTGATTGCCTAGTACAATTGATGGAACCACCTTTTATGGTTATCAATTTAGAAGATGTCGAGATTTGTTGTTTGGAAAGAGTGCAGTTTGGACTGAAAAACTTTGATCTAGTTTTTATTTATAAGGACTTTAATAGACCTGTAACTCATATTAATACAATTCCAATGGAAGATATAGAAACCATTAAAAACTGGTTGACCAATGTCGATATTGCCTACACAGTATCTACTATTAATTTGAACTGGACAAATATTTTGAAGACTGATCCTCATGATTTCTTTTCAGACGGTGGTTGGGCATTTTTACCAGTTGGATCCGATGTCGAAGCTGAGAATTCAGATATGTCTGAAGAAGAAGTTTCTGAGTTTGAACCAGAGAGTGATGCATTTGAAGAAGAAGATGAAGGTAGTGAATATTCTGAAAATTCAGAGTTAGAAGAGGAGGAAAGTGATTTCAGTCCAGGTGAATCTGAATCTGAAGGTGAAGATTGGGATACTTTAGAAAAGAAAGCTGCCAAGTCCGACAGAGCTTCTGAATACAAAGACTAATTGATTATTCAATAACAAATTTCCCAGAGGAAGTTCTTTTGGTAAAAAGAAAAGAAAGACATAAATATGTATCTTTTTCGTTACACTTTTTTATTTTTCTCAAAAGTAAATTGCTATGGTTTTTATATAAAAGTTCTTATATAATATGTTTCAAAATTTTGGAATCTCACAGCTGATTTAAAAAGATGGTCCATTAGTTAACATAAATCTGGACTCTTCATTGTCTTCTAAAGAAGACTCATTTAGCTTTTTGGACAAACTTTGGACAATATCAAATTGCTCTTTCTTTACTGAGATTTCATATGGCTTAATCAAGTTTTCTAAGTCATTCAACCATGCTTCTTCAAGAATAAAGTCATAACTTATTAAATTGTAGGCAGAATATAATGTAGCAACAACAGCTTCTCTGTTACCCGTTGTAATAAAGTAGGACAATAGATCTTGAGCAACGTCTTTACTTTGAGACAAAGTAGCCACCTTGATAGCATCTTTCCAAAGTCTTTGTTCCTTCAAAATAGACAAGGATCTTTCCCATTTCTTATTTCTACAGTATAATTGAGCGGCAATTTGCTTGAAGAATATAACCTCATGATCTTCTAATTGCTTGGCTAAAGCCAATTGATCAAACTTATCGTATGAATCAACAACAGATTTCAGAGAGACATAATCATGTTCTTCTATTAACAATTCATGATAAGCTTCATTGACTACTGCAAGATTTTGTGGTAATACATTGATCAAAAATGCTTTTATTAATGGCAAATTATCAGAGTTTCTGAATAACTTAACAGTTCTTGCAATGTCCAATCTTGGAGTTAATGCAGTCAATAAATCAACTAGAACATTTGGATGATTCTCAACATAGAAGTTAATAGCCTTATAGTATATTTCTAAGTTTGCAACTTGAACAATAATATCCTTGAAGTATAAATGATCAAAGTTATCTGTTGAGCTTTCAATTACTGTTAGAGCAGCATTGTCCCATTCATCAGAGTGAGCATACAAAAAAATTAATTCCGGCCATAAATGAGCTTGCTGAACAGCCCTTACAACCATTGGAACATTAATTCTTGACCAGAAAAGTTTTAAGTAGTCATAAGTCTTACCTGGATTGTACTTAGTGTACAAAACAGCTAGTTGGGTAAACATAGCCTTGTGTGCTCTTTCTAGACCCAAACCAGCCTCAAATAATGCGATCAACTCTTCAAAGTACCCCAAAGATTCATACTTCTTAACTATTTCTGGTAATTCTTCAGCATGAATGATAATGTTCAATCCACAAACTTGAGCCAACTTAAATTCTTTCTTTTCAATACAAACATCACAGACGGTCTTCCAAACCCCAACATTGGAGGCTTTTCTAGCAGCATCAACAGCCTCTTGGTACTCACCTAAGTGAACAAATGTGGTAGCTAACTTACTGTAGTTTGATACAGAAGAGAAACACATCTTAGAAGCTTTGTAGTCGCCCTTTTCAATCAACTTATCACCAACATTGTCTAAGTTGGCAGCATTGGAACCCTTCAAGAACTTTTCAACCTCGTTTAATTTACCCAAATGGGCTAAGACTAAAATGATAGTATTATCAATCTTGGGCTCTTTCAAAGTCTTTCTAGCCATGTACAAGTAGGTTAATAAATCATCATATTTTTCGGAATGTTCTGCAATGTCAATAACGTTGTCGTAGTTAGATGGATCTTCAGCCTTGGTATAAGAATCAATAGCTTCAGAAACTCTCAAACCATTTAATTGAGCTTCACCTAATTGACTCCATAGCTCATTTCTGTCAACTTTAGAAGCGTATTCTAAACCCCTGTCCAAAGACATCATGTTTTCTAAAATAACCTTCATAGCCTTGCTATACAATTCATGTGTGTTATAAATTTCAAAAGCTTCTTCATTCAAATCATTTTCAACACATAATGTACCAACTTCTTCTGGATCATATTTCTCCAACTTCTCGATGTAAGAGGAAACTCTGGAAGTATCATACTTGATTGCGGACACCATTAATAAGTTTTGCAGATTAGAGTTGGAGCTAAATGGTGATTCTTCCAAGACTATTTTTTCTAGCAACTTGATCAATTCAGACTTCAAACCATTGGTCATGAAAGCCTTTACAGCAATGAAAATAGGCTCTGGATCAGTGAATTCAGAGACTCCATAGGCAATAACAGCATCTGTTAATGGCCTTCTGTTTTCATTTTCTTCAGTAAGTACTGTATCCCACAACACGGAGTCACACTTCTTTAGTAAATATCTAGCCTGTTCCTTGAACATGGAGTTATCAGTTGTGACTCTAATTAAGTCAGCAGAGTTATCACCCTTTTCATAAGCAATACAAGCAAGCTGTGGATCTCTCTTTTCACAATATTTACCAACTTCAGCACAATCATACAAGCTATTTTCTCTTAAAAACTCTTCTGGGTTGTTGTTAGAGTCGATATAAATTTTAGCTAAGGTATTGTAAACAACTTGGTCGTTGCTTGAACCTGAGCTAATAACATTCTCCAAGAATGGCAATAATAACTTCAATTTTGATCTCTTTTCAACTTCATCACATAGTTCAGATATTGGAATTAAGTTGCTAGAAGCGACAGTCTTGATCAAGTCTTGAATAATTTTCTCTTCACAACCAACATCTAACAAGGCAGCAACAACTTGTGGAGTTCTTGATGGGTTGACTTGTTGAACATAAATTTCAATAAACTTGAAATTCTCCTTGTGATATAAATACAATATCAACTCGTGAGTAAAATGATACTTATCACAAACAATAGCTAAAGGTAACTGATCATCCAAGTTTGCATCTTTCAAGAAGTTTTTGACCTTTTCACCATCGTAAATATTGTTCTCTCTAACTATTCTTTCAACTTCTTTGACATTACCAGAGTGGGCAGCGGCTTGGATGTACTTGTATACGACTTCAGGATCATCAGTGATGTTCACTATTGAGGATAGGAAGTAGTATAAGCCCTCATCAGACTTGTACTCTTCAAAGAACTTGATTAAAGTTGTAGAGCCTATTATGTCAGAAAATCTAGTGGCAACTTGAACAACAATCGATAAAACTGTTTGCTTGTTTTGACCATCAATAGAATCCATTAAGGTTCTCAATAAAGTTAAAATATCTCTGTCACTTAGGTTGCTAAAGAATTGTAAGATCCAGTCCATAGGTAAAGCGCCTACATGAGTAATGCATCTTTTGTAATCTTTCAAATCAGTGTAATTTTCCAATGCTCTTTGGTATAAACCAGCTTTTTCACAAAGTGGAGCAATGGCTTGTTTATCATAGTGATGGCACATGTTGGAAGCAAAAATTGCATCTGCAACTTGTGGGGCTTGCAACAAGTTGATTTCTAATAGTCTAGTTTGCAAATGTCCATGCTCTGGCAAGTCTTGCTTTAAGGCATCCAATAAGAAAGAAGTTCCTTGCTGGATTTTACCATTTTTGAAGAACAAGTCAGCGATAGATTCAAGATCTAGATCAACATTGGAGTTTAGTAAGCTAACGGCAAATTCAGAAGCCTTATCGGGTGAAGTCAAGATTAATTGAGAAATAAGAGATAAAAAGTTTGGCTTGAATGAAACCTTTTGGCAGTATGGTATGATTTTGTCAAATTGCTGTAGCTCAACTAGAGAAGTTAAAACTTTCATGTGAACATTAGCTCTTAAATAACAAGCCAAAGCTAAAGTGTTATCATATGGTTTAACAATGTCACCCAATTCTTCAGTACATTCTAACTTTTCTTCTTTGATCCATTTCTCAAGTAATTGCTTTCTGTCTTGTTGCAGTATAGGCTTGGCCAGTTCAATAGTTTCGAATTGGTTCAATTTACCCTTTTCTAATAGTGTTGAAAAGTAAATCAACAAAGGAGGAGTACCGCTGCTAGCTGGTAAACTTTTCAATTTGTTGATGGTACCAACATTTCTTAAGACACCACTGTTTGCGGCACATTTAGCAGCTTCGCTGTAATCACCTTTGGCAATTAATTGATCAAACTGCTTTGCAAATAGGGATTCAGCACCTGGTAAGTTACCTCTTGATGCAATTTTCAAAGCTAAGGAGACATCATTTAACTTATTTAAAACATATGGAACAATAGCATCCTTTTCAATTTCAACAGCTAAAACTTGACCCTCTCTGTTAATAGTTGCAATACCATTTTTATTGTTATAGTAAGTAGTGGTGAAAACAGGTTGAGCACTTATTCTGTTGACAAATAAGTCAGTACATGTCTCCAGCTCATATAAGTGGATATAACCAAATTTGGTCAAGATGTAAACAATACCATACTTTTCACTGATTTTACAACTCAATGGGAAATCGGTGGCGGCATCTTCAGGGAAGAAAATGGAAGATTGCTTCTTGGAAAATGCAACTGGAGTGACATTTGGATTATGTTCTATTTCAATAATCTTTAAGTCATCGTTGTTGGCAATAACAAAGACTTGATTCTTTTCAGAGTTTCCTTCCAGCAATATCTTTGAGAATTGACATGCATGACCATCTATCAATTGAGAGACATTTCTAGTTTTGTTAAATAATTGAATCTTACCACCAATAGTGCTTTGCTCAGTTTGATAAATACCGACAACAGCTAACCAATCTAGATTTTCATTGGCAGTGAAATCAATGATTTGGCATTGTTGTAAGGATGGGTGTCTATCAGTAAGCTTTACTGGTCCACCGTTAACTTGGCCATCAAATACATTTAAAGTGTAGATAGAATTCACAGTGACTAGACCTAAAATATCATCTGATAACCACTTCCAGAAGACAATAGCATCATTCATAGTAAAAGCCTTTAGTTTCTCTTTGGTGTCCAAGTTGAATATTTGACCTATAGTCCCATTAGCTCTAACTGAAATAACGTTTTTGGTAGGGTGCATGATAGCGTTATCACCACCCATATTTTTTCTATCTATGGAAGCATTATTCTTAAGATCAATAATAGAGACAGCATTGCCGCCTTCTGGTGTAGTTTCCTTAACTAGAACATATTTATCACTTTCAAAAGTAGTGGATCTAACTTCCAAAAATTTTGGGTCTATACCCAAACTTGGAAGATTAGCTAGCTGAGTAAATTCAATAGGTAAATCAGCCATGATAATTAATTATGATAAATATACAATGAACAAAAAAAAAAGATAAAATAAACTTGTTAAGCAATAGGTAAGGGTTTAAATCTGTTTTTATTTAATGTTTTCTTTTTTAGAATAGTACAAATATATTATGGATATTAATTTGGTGTTTGTTTATCGTTTATTTTATTTATCTTAATAGACACCTTAAAAACTTTTATTTTCTCTTTTTTTTTTTTTTTATAAATGTAATTGGGTGTGGGTGTGTTGTTTAGCTCTACATATATATTTTTTTTCTAGGATGTCGTTATTTTTCCCCTTAAACACTCGGGCATAAGTGAGTTGAATCAATTCAACAGGGGGAAGAAAAAAAACAAAATAAACCACAAAAACGGATATAAAGACATCACTTATCTTATAAATAAATCTTGTGATGCAAAAGAACCCCCAATCACAGTATACATCATCAAAGCACACCAAGAACATAACTTAAACAGTAGAAAGAGTATTGCATAGTAAATTTAGAACTATGAATAATGATGTTGATATTAGTAATGCGAAATTTCCAAATATTAGAAGTGTGTATGATCAAATCATAAATGAAAAGGATCATACATTACCTAGCCTTTCAGATGATTTAAAAAAAGATATATTGTGCTTGCCTCCATATAAAAAAAGGTTCTACAACTTTACAAATCACTTAGATAAGAATGTTATTGACCAAAAGATCTTTTCATACAATTTTGAACACAATATTTATTCAGATAGTACACGTAGCAAAGATTATTGGGAGCAAAACAGCTACCAAACTCAATTGCACTTAGGATATCTTCTTTATACATTGGATGACTACAAGAGTTTACAATCGTTGTTGTGCTTTACTATGGAAAAGTATAGCACAAAAATAGCTAACATGGATCCAGAATGCTACAGCAAATTAACACAAGCTAGAAAGAAATTTCTAGTTGCTTCCGCAGATAGCCCATTTATGACTAGTGAAGATAGCATACAGCATTTGTATTATGATAACTTGAAGGCCAATTTGAGTGAAAAGTCTTTTTTTGAGAAATTGGAACAAAGTGAACTGGAAAAGACACAAAGCAGTTCACTCAGAGAAACCTTGTTTCAAATTTTTGACATAGGCTCATTGGGATTACCATTACTTCTCGGCTATGACAAGAAACTATCAATACAGAGTTTTATAGATCAATTTTCTAAAATAAAAGACATCACTTTGCAAGCTGAGTGGGAATCCTCATCAAGTAGAAAAGAAAATAGTATCGCTGCCGCTTTAGAAAGAGATATTGACACCTCTTGGCAGTCCAATGGTTTTCTTCCTCACATTATAGATGTGAAATTTACCAGTTTGAGAAGGATAAACAACATTATGATGTATTTTTCAAACTCACAAAACAGCTCTTATGCTCCTTTCCATATAAAAATATACGGTGGTACAAATGAAGCTGATCTAACTTTATTGAAGGATATTGGTATCAAGCGGGTTGAAGGCTTCATGAATCTTTTCTTTTTTGATACCAATATTAAAAATAAAGTAGTTTCAGAAAATGACGAAAGATTTAAGCATATTCATGGACTCTTGAAAAATGGATACGTGTACAACCCTCCAATACAGGTAAAGCATCTTAAGATATACATATTCTCTAACAAGCATAGAGGAAAAGATTCCAAGCTTGAAAGCATTCGGATATATGAGGATTTAGAAACAAATAATGCATTAGATGTCATAAATAAAGGAGAGAACGTTTTACCTAAATCTGCCAAAAAGGACTATGACTGGTTTGATATCATGAATAAGATCAAACAAAGTGGAAATGAAGTAACTGAGATAGTTGATAGTAATAAAATAAAGAAGAACTCTTCAGTTAAGTCAATGCTTGGCCATTCTATATTTATTTGAGTGGTAATAGAAATGATTTGAACACACTGACACGCTACCAAAACTTTTTTCTTTTTTTTTTTCCAGAGGATTTTTTAGATTTATTCTCACTACTTTTTTTAATTTTTATATTTCTTTTACGTTTTTCGTGTGTTCAAAATTATACATAAAACATAACACATTGAATACCTTTTCTAAAATATAACTTTCCAAACCAAGAAATAATTACCCTTTTTTGAATAGTCACATCAATTGCTTGAGTCAACAAAATGTCTGGTACTGAAGCAGTTATAGTTGAACTGTTGAATAAATCTCTGAATCCACAATTCGCAAAGTCCATTCAATCAAAGCTAGATGAGATTGAATTAGTAACACCCAATTACGGAGTAATTTTGCTAACTCTTTTACAAAACGCTAGCGTCACGAACGATATTAAGCTTGCCGCAGCTATTAACTTTAAAAATTTGGTCAAAAGAAAGTGGATTGACATTGAGGGAAGACACTTATTAGAAGATGTACAACAAATACGATCAAATATCATTGACTGTATGATTCAATTGCCGAATATTTTGAAGTCTCAAATAGGTGAGGCAATCAGCATCATAGCTGAAAGCGACTTTCCCGAATTCTGGCCTAACCTAATCAATGAATTAGTCACAAAATTATCTTTGACTGACTTTGAAAAAAATATTGGGGTTTTAACTGTGGCTCATGAGGTTTTCAAAAGGTGGAGACATTTAGCAAGATCTGATGAATTGTTTTTAGAGATATTGAAGGTTTTGGGTGAATTCCAAGAAGTGTTTATGAAGTTGTTTCTTGAAGTTGACCAGCAAATTCAAAGTCATCCTAACGATACTGCTCTTTTGAATGTTTTGTTTGGAAACTTTAACTTATTGTTAGAGATCTATTATGATTTAAATTGTCAAGATATTCCTGAGTTTTTTGAAGAAAACATTCAACAAGGGTTTTCAGTGATCTTGAGATACTTAACCTACAAAAATAGCATATTGGAACCTGAAGATCAATTTGATGAGGATGAAGATGATTCTGAAGTTACAATATTGATAAAAACTAAGTGTAACATCCAAGAGTTGCTGAAATTATACGCTTCTAAGTACGGCGATGTGTTTGGTCCGTTAATTGGAACCTTTGTGGAGACTACCTGGGAACTTCTAACCACAATCAAACCTCATTCCAAGAATGATTTGTTAGTTTGCAACAGTATGGAATTTTTATCCTCAGTTGCCAAAATTAACGAATATTCATCAATCTTTAGTAATGAAAACGGTCATCTGAATTTGTTATTGGAAAAGATTATCTTACCAAACTTGATGCTACATAGCTCTGATATTGAAATGTTTGAAGATGACCCTATTGAATTTGTTAGAAGAGACTTGGAAGGTTCAGATATAGATACCAGAAGAAGATCATGCACAGATTTTTTGAAAGTCTTGAAGAGTAAGAATCTAATTGAATTGACTGAAATTAGTATGCAATTAATAGCCAATTTCTTGAATCTTTATAAACAGGATCCAAAGGCCAATTGGAAATATAAAGACTTGGCTATTTACTTCTACGTAGCTGTAGCTGTTGAGGGCCAAATAACCACATTTGGATGCATGGAAACAAATCCTCATGTTAATGTTATTGAATTTTTCCAAGAGAATATTGCCAATGATCTTTCCACTGCTGATGACAGTATCAATCCAATCATTTTGGTCGATGCCATTAAGTATATTTATGTTTTTAGAAATCAAATTGGCAAGGATAATATTAAGAGTGTTTTACCTTATTTAGCAACATTTTTAACTAACAATAATTATGTTGTTTACACTTACTCAGCAGTTACATTGGAAAGAGTCTTATCTATGAGAGAAAGTAGAAACTCAAGTAAATTTGTCTTCCAAAAGGGTGATTTAGTTGGTGCTTCTGAACCATTAATAACAAATTTGTTCAAATTAATCATGAAGGATTCATCCAAGCCTGAAAAGCTTGCTGAAAATGAATTTTTGATGAAATCAATTTATAAAATTTGCTCCATAGCACAGGATACTTTAGGTGAATTCAGTCTTGAAGTTATAAAGCAAAGTCTCAACATATTGGATTTGATAAAGTCAAATCCATCAAATCCAAGGTTCACTCATTTCACTTTTGAATCAGTTGCTGTTAATGTAAAGACTCAGATATCCATAAACATTGGCAATATTGAAAAAGTTGTTTCACTTGTTATGCCATCTATCTTAAATTATTTGGCCGATGATGTAACTGAATTTTTACAATACTCATTTCAGTTGTTAGCATATTTAACTGAAAGTCATTCGAGTGAGATGCAAGTGTCTAAGCAAATTTCTCAATTATCACAACCATTGTTAGCACCAACCGTGTGGGAAATGGCAGGAAATATTCCAGCAACCACAAGATTTTTAGTTGCTTTACTCAACAAAGAGCCACAGTTGTATAACAACATAGAACAAATACTGGGCTTAACACAAAAGCTAATGAATAGCAAGAAATTATTTGTTCATGCATTTGAAATCTTAGAGGCCTTGATCATAAATTACGATCCATATTTGCTAAGACAATATTTACCTAGTATATTATCCATGATATTGGCTAGATTGCAGAATAAAGATTTATCTTTCAGTAAAAGATTTATATTGTTTTTGGCCGAAGTCATACTAGGAAAGAACAAAGAGCCAAACTTTGTTGTTGATTGGTTCAGTATGCTTCAACAGGATACTATATTCACTGGAGTTTTCAATAATGTAATCATTTCAAATATAGATCAATTCAACAATTTGTTGGAAAAGAAAGTAGTGTACATAGGTCTATCAACCTTTGGATTGAACTCCAATTTGCTGTTGGAAAAATATCCAGATGTGTGCAGATCACTGATAGAATGCAGTATAAGCATGATCAAGAAACAAACTCAAGGCATTGACTCAGGCTCCGGTGTTGGTGGTTCCTTCTTAGATATGGATATGGTTGAAGAAATATCAACCTTTGGTTCTTCATACAGTAAGTTGATAAGTATATCCAAGAACTCGGTTAATGATCCTTTGCCGTATGTTTCCTTAGACCAAAATAATAGCAACCTTGCCCATTTTGTACAACAGGAATTATTACAGCCAAAAGTTGAACTGTTAAATGCATTGAATATTTCTATGTAGATATATATCATAAGTAAAAACTTCACTTGTCACTCTTTGTTTAAGAACTTTCTTTATTGTCTTTTGCTTCCTGAAGCCGAGAAATTTCTTGGGCAGTCAGAAATCTACCTCCGGGGCCTCTGGCTCGTTTCATAGCATGATTATGTCTAGATTCGTGCAAATATGATTTGTTATTAAGCTCCCTGTTAAATTTGTGTTGGAATTGCTTATATTGTTCCATTATTGCTTTTAGTTTTTTTCTTGCAGCCCTTCTAACAAGGATACGCTCATATTGCTTTGGATTGACATATTGCATTGCAGACTTGGTTTTGGTTTCTAAAGTTCTCTCTTCAGCATTCTTGTTTGCTTCATTTTCTGATGATTCCGCTTTCATCTATAGTATTGCCTATCTATTCTTTGATTATATAGAATTCCTTTTGAATGGGGTTATGTAAGTTTAAAGGTTTTCTTTTGTAGAGTATTTCCATTTATCTCATGTTTTTATTAAGCGATTCCTGAGAAACTGAAAAAAAATAAAAATAAAAAGGTTGACTATTGAAAACACGCTAATGATCAATAGCGATTATATCCGAATACTTCAAAAGACTTTGTCTTCACGACACATCAAGATCAATATTTTGTCATCAATACCAGATAAGACACACATAGAACTTTTATTTGTAAGAGGCTTTTTAGAATAATACTAAAGCTGTTTTCAAAATCACTTGATGAATATCTTGAACAGTACAGCCAATAAGATTCTTGTCACAAAATCATTTTAATACATTAAAAAAAATTGAGATAAACAAGCGCGTTAAGTGCCAAACTCAAATTCACGAAAAAATATTTAAAAGAGAAAAATTTTAATAATATTTCTGTTCCACTTCTTTAATATTACATTCATTTCAAAGCATAAGATCAAAATATATATAGTACCCAAAAAGAGCATAAATTGATCAGTAGTATGGGCAACAATTTTATATCTCTCCTACGAAACTGTCAATCTTCAGACAAAACCACCAGGGAAAATGCTGAGTCAGTTTTACTTTCTCAAGCATCTGAGAATTCTAATCTCATTGTAAGTTCATTGCTAGAAGTTGTGACCAATGTGGATGACAACACCATTAAGCTGTTTTCATTGCTAACAATGAGAAAGCTTATAAGCTTGTATTGGACAACAGGAGTTTCCTTTGACTTAAAGCAGCATATAAGGAAAACAGTACTGGCAATAGCTCTTCTTGGTAACGACAGCAAAAGCATTAGGAATTGCTCTAGATATATCATCATTCAAATATGTTCCTATGAATTTCCAGAAGAGTGGAATGACCTAACTGATCAAGTTTTTGCTTCAATGACAGATGAGGATACAGTATACAACGGCATATTACTCTTGAATGAGATGTGCGAAGATATTATTACATTTGATATGTTTTTTGATGAAAAATACTCAATATACAGCAAAGTGTTTGAATTTATAAACAGCTTTGTCACCACTAACTACGGTATACTGAACGAAATGATCAAGTTGTACACGAATTCCATAAATTTCTACAAGTTGTTAGGAGAGATAAATAACAGTTATCATGAAAAAATGAATGAATTTTTAGTAATAATAAATCAGAAAATTATTGGAAATTTCAATCAAAAGTACTTTATTTCTGAAGACTTTATGTCCTGTTTAAAGACTTATTTTGACTTTCTGCTATTTTTAATTATAGAGTTTAAACAGTCTTTGAGTGCAGATCATATCAAATTAATATTCTTTCAGGGAGTTTCATACCTAAAGTGGCTTAATGAAATTTACCATGATGCAATGTCAATTTATGAGGATAGTCAAGTCTTTAGCAATCTGGTCATCAACATCATTTCATTTTTGAAGATTGGTACAAAATACAAAAAATTTAAAGTTATCTTAGCTGAGGAATATGAACACATTGTTGATGTATTAATATCATTGAGTAAGATATCTAATGATAAAAAAGAAAGCTTAGTAGATGTTAATGAAATTGTTGAGGATTGTTTAGACAGAGATATGGATTTGAACAAATATGAAATAAGAGATCAGATCGAAGAGTTCTTCTACAAAGATGTAGCACTGCAAACTTTGCTATATCAAAAATTATCATCATATCAAGAAGACTTTGAGAATTTGTTGACAATGTTGACTTATTGTATTGATGAAGATTCAAATAACATTGAAATGATAAAGAAAAATATCTTGATTGATATAATAGAAAGAGTTGAGCAAATGGATGACTTGACTGTTTTTAGGTTGTTGTATTTAACATCGTTGATAAAAAACGACCCAAGTCTAATATTTTCGGTCTATAGTGCTGTTATCAACCTGGTAAACAGAAATAGTTTTATTGATTTTAGCATCTATTGGTTTATTACAAAAAACTTGCATCACTTGAATTCAGTTATTGATTTCAACATTCAATTGAAAATTGTTGAAGGAATCCAGAGTTTAATCGATGAAGTAGAAACAGAAAAATATCATACATTAATCGAAATGACTCTTCAACTTACTGATCGTGACTTCACAAATTGGAATAATAATGATGTAAAGTCAATGAAATCTGTTATCTTTGAGCTAATCTTGAGAATATGCTCAATAGAAAACAACCAAGACTTGGGAACATCTGCCATTTATGAGGATTTGGAAGCAATATTGCAAAATGTGTTGACATCTGTTGATGAAAGCAATTCTTATCATTTGGAGTTTTGCAATAAATACATAGCTAACTTGATACCCTTGTTGGATCCATCATGCTCATACTTTACTAGAAAACTGTCTTTGATGATATTTAACAATTTGATTGAAAAATGGTATGTTGATGAACATCAAACTTTACCTATCATGGTAATTAATTATATTTTGGATCCATTAGTCAAGCTGATAAACTACACTTTGAGCGATACAGATGACTCTCTCATAGATGATATGGTGACTGTATTGAATATTATAATTAAAAAGACTAATGATAAGGATATACAAAACTTTGAAAGTATTTTAAACATTTTATCAAATATACTGAGCTTAGGTGGTCATAGTTGTGAAAGACTTGGTACATTGACAATCACTGTTGTATCAAAGTTGCCTAAGGACACCATTGCTCAAGTCTTAGATGAGATAAGTCTGGAAATTATTAAATTATTCATAAGCGAAGCTAACAGTAATAGCTTCAAGATTCTTGAAGACTTGAATAAGTTCTTGTGCTACATTTTCATTAATGATATCACTTACATCATGAACTTGTTTAAGCATAAAGTTTCAGAAAATGAGATTATTTTATTTTTTGAAAAATGGTTTGAAATATTCGAGTCTATTAGAGGTGCATTTTCAATCAAGTGCAATGTCATCTCATTCATTAATATATTCAACTTCAATGACTTCAATATGGTATTAGTTAAAGGTGCTATAAAGACCAATCCAATGTTAAGTGGAGACAGAGTCATAACAAGATCTATGAGTAAAAAAATGACCATTGATTATGAGCTTATACCACTGTACCAGAAGATATTGACTATTTTAACAAACGAATGTTTAACGCTCATTTCAAATCAAAAGGAAAGTTTTGTGAGAGCTGATTGTGATGACGAAGATGATGACGACGAGTGGGAAGATATAGATACAAATATCGATTATGCTCAATTGAACGATCTTTTGAAGTATTCAACTGAAACCGAAGATGAAGAATCGGAGGAAGACTTGCCTGAAACCTTTGACATCATAGATGGAGTCGAGATTACAAAAAAACCAAATCTTCAAGTCATCATTGGGTTTTTAAAGACCATCGCTAAGTCTCATGAGTTTGAAACTTACTTCAAAACATTAAGTAAAGATCAGCAAAACGACTTGATCAATGCTCTTTTATAGCTAATATATACATATGTATTTATTCATCAAACTCATCAATCTCTATACCCTCGTCAATATCGTTGTTGAACTCTGTGGACATTAAGACGTCAACTATTTCATCCGGTTTATTACCATTTTGCTGTAGATAGTAATCCACAGGAGTCAAATTGTTAGCATTTTTTACATTAACATTGAAGCCGTATTCTATCAAATTCTCCAAAATGTACTTAGAAAATGAAACATCATCTTCCTCAACACAATACTTCATAAGCCCATGAATGCATGAATCCTTGTTGATGTCATCAGTCAAGACTTCATCATTCAGCATGATGGTGTCTGAATCTAATATGTAATTTAAGGTGTCCCATGCAGCCTTATAACAAAGCAAATATAGAAAAGGCAGTCCTTGAACATTTTTGGCAGAGTTTATCAAAAAAGAGAATCTCTCAGCATCATTGATTTCTTTCTCTATTGTTTGAAATAATGAGAGATTGTCTAAATTAGGAATGGATAGAAGTTGTTCTTGGTAAGAAGCACCTTGGGAATCTTCAGTTGACATGGTACAGTACAAACAAAGGGACAGATATAAACAAAGTGGATTATGTGGTTAACGTTTTGGTCTTGTATGAAGGAAAATTAAACAAATCAGCGTTAAACTTCTTAGTTGAAGTTATCAACAATGAAGTTTAACTTTTAAACTTTTATTTATTTATATATGTTTTTTTTTTTGACCAGATAATAAAAACAAGCCGAATAAGGGTGGGCCGAAATACATAAATTTATACGCATATAATGCGTTAACCACAAGTGAAGAAATTACATTCAAAAATAAAATTCTCTCATCTTGTTTAAACTAAAAGTACAGCAAAGTCAATAAGCATACAGATATATAAAAAGGGGTAAGATGTAACTACAGAATGCTTCTATCACATATAAATGCAAGTTTTTCTTTGTCTATGTTTACTCGTATATTTCTGGCAAGACAGATTCCAAATCAGTAAAGCTCCCGACAACCTTGATTTTTTTACCTTCTTCTACAGCATTGATTTCGTAGGGTTCAGTAACGTCATGATCAATTAGAACGCACTGCTTCATGTTTAGATGGACACCTTGTTCTAAGTTTCTTAACGAGTCGTCAATAAAATAACATTCCTTCAATTTTTCACTGAGTGATTCGCCTTCTAAGCTAACATCTTCAGCCATTTTAGAGTAGGAGCTAACATCTGGTTTACATGACATATCTTGAACCATTTTATAATCACAAAAGGTTAAGCCATCAAAGAGATCGGCAATACCTAGCAATACAATACATCTAATGGCATGGGTCTTGTAGGCATTGGTGTATAACCACATCTTATCAAATTTTTTACTTTCCTTGATTTTTATCAATGCCGCACGTAACTCCAAATCTGGTGTAATAATATCATGTAAGGGCAAAGCGTCATCCACAAAATTGTTGTATTCAACAGGATCAATTTTCAAGTCTGGATGTTCGTTGATTAATCCCTTGATAGCCAAACCGTATTGCTTGTAATATTTTTCATTCAGTTTCTTGGCAATATCGTAGGAATCTAAATTCAAAATGTATTGAAAATACTTGCGTATAAAAATTTGCATTAACATGTGAATGTTCAGCTTTTTGGAATACAAACAGTTGTCGATATCAAATAAGAATACCTTTGAGCAGGGACTTTTATCGCTGTTGCTCAAAATATTAGGGTTAATGGTAGTTCCAGGAGATGTGTTCAAAATGGATTTTAAGTGTTGTTGATTTCTTAAGAGTTGATTCTTTATAATATCACAGTACTGAATCTTCGATTGGTCGTCATTAGGAAGAAGAACCAAATTTATAAGTCTTTGGTAGGTGGTTAATCCATTGTATTCGACGTTTTCTATACCATCCAGTTTGTGTTGCTTTAGCTTCCAGTCATTGGATTGTAAAAGAAGATTGTCGAATGACTTTGTTGAGTGAATGTGATTTATGATATCAATAAGTTCTTTATCAGGAGATTGCTCCTTGTAATCGGAAATGTGTACAGACTTCAAAGGTTTCCTTTCCATGATTAGTTTTTTCGTCTTATATAAAAGGCTCTACAGTTTGGTTATAATTCAACTTCTTGATATCTTATTGTTTTTCTATGATTTATGATAAATTGTTTAGTGAATAAATTTAGATTAAAATATATATTATTGAGTTTAAATAAAGGTTAAAAAAAGATAATAACATTGTCCACATTTTTGTTAGAGGCAATTCAACACCGAAAAGTAAATAAACAATAAACCCCAAACACGTATTCCGCATTGCCTTTTAACCGGCAATAAACAAAAAAAAAAATAAATAAAGTGTGGTCCGTGGTAGAATAGCTGCCGTGTAGCTGGAATTAGTCACCCGCGTTTGATAAGAGTGCAAAACACTATATAAACGCACATTTATATATCTAGGCACTCGGATGTTCCGGAGCATTAATTTTCTCTACACCAAATTCTCTAAGTTATTATTGTAGTTTTCTATCAAGTAATTCTCATACAGTTCATCAATCTTATCATTTGTGTTGTCGGTGCTAACCGCCTTGATTGGCTCCTTTTTGAACTCATCAATGAACTTTAGCCTTAGCTCAGCAAACGTTTCCATATCAATTGTCTTTAGCTTATTCAATAAAACTATTATGTTGTTCATGTTCTTAGCTGCCAATTCACTGTTTATCATTTCTATCAAGTTCTCCTTGTATTCTTTCGTAGTAATCAATAGTTTATCAATGTTCATTTTAAAGCCAAACTCTGGATCACCAAATAGCTGCTTTAGCAGAACTTCCTTACATGAGTCAAACAATACGGAATCGGTTTTGAGAATATTTATCACTTTTTTATTATTATTGAGAGAGTCTATGTCAACTAGCTCTAATATCTCCTTTATTGTTTTGATTACACGTTCATCATGTTTTTGATCCATGAAGTATATCTTATCAATGTAACACGTTAATCTATCACTTGGTTTCTTTTCATGATTGTGGAACTTATTCAAATATATTTCATTTATCTTTTCCCCATAGTTTTGTCTCAAAGACTCTTTGCTTATGTATTTGGTTTCATTGTTGGTAATATCAACATCTTCGAATTTAACGATATTCTCGATTTCTTCAGTATCGTAAACTAAGGAAAGAATTGTATCTGTGATATCCGTTAATCCAGTATACACCTTATCAAACTCGTTGATGTTTAATAGAATTGAATCAAGTACGGCATTATCATCGGATCTAAAATTTTCTAAAGTCTGCAATGCCTTTTCCATGCCCGTATATAAGTTGTCAATCTTTTATAGGTGCACCTTTGTTTATCCTTATGAGTGTTATTTATCTAATTTTTGTTGTTGTTGTCTTGTCTTTCTAGGCTGGTTATGTTGCTAGCTTAGAATAAGATATTACAAACGACCGACAAAAAAAAAGTTTAATTGATATTCATTAACTCTTGGTTTTCACTATGCTCATCATATTGAAACCAGATCCTTTTTACTGAATTTATATCAGAAAAAAATATACAAAATGTTTATGATTTGTGACACGGCATATGTAAAATTTGATTTTTCCATAATTACTTTTTTTTAAGTCCGATATTTTGAAACTAAGAAAAAAAAAAAGAAAAGAAACGAAATGAAAAATAATCATAAAAATTATTAAATTCCATAGTCACATCTAGATAAATTCAAAGTCACTTTACTAGTACATATTCTGTAGCCAACATTCAAAGTTAACTACAATAAACCTGAGAATTAAATTTGATACTTAAGGTCAATACTTGTTGCTTAAAGTGAAATAAAATGTATTCTACATTACAAAAAAGGTTTTTATATACCACCATAGACAAACTTAAGTCATCTCAATATAATATAATTTGTGACTCATCTGTGGCAGTTATTGGTGGTGGGCATGCTGGTATTGAGGCCATTACTAGCTCTCATAGAGTAATCAATAATTACATAAAGAATAACTGTAATGCTAAACTCAAACAGCCCGTTCTTATCACACCTGATAACTCAATTGGTAAGTTGTCATGTAACCCGTCTGTTGGTGGAGTAGGAAAGGCCACTATTGTAAAAGAAGTTGATGCATTGGATGGCGTTATAGGAAAACTTGCTGACAAGTCTGCTACTCAGTACAAAATCCTGAACAGAAGTCGAGGTATAGGCCTTTGGTCATTAAGAATTCAGGTTGATAGGGATCTTTATAAGAAAAATGCTGAAGCCTTGGTTAAAAATTTGAATTTAAATGTTATTAATAATAAAGTGATTGATATTATTATAGATGAAGATAATAACAAAATTATAGGATGTCTATTGAATGACAATAAAATTGTTCTTGCAAATCACGTCATCATAACAACTGGTACCTTTTTGAATGGTGAAATCCACATAGGTCTAAAAAGCATTCCAGCTGGAAGAATAAATGAATCCAACTCCACTGAGTTAGCAGAAACTTTACAAAAGCTAAACTTTCCAATTAGCAGAATGAAAACAGGGACACCTGCTAGAATAGATAAAAACACTATTGACTACAGTGCTCTTGAAAAAGATATGGGTGATTTGGGTGAGGATATTCAGTTGTTTTCTTATGATCACAACCGAGGAATCGATTTTACTGTTGACGAGTCTAAAATTCTTCCATGTTATTTGACTGAAACAAACAAAGATATGCATGAATATTTAACTTCCAAGATGTTTGACAATTCGATACATTTCATTAAGGAAACTGTCAACGGTCCTAGGTACTGTCCATCATTGGAAGCTAAATTGCTAAGATATCCTGAGAGAACTCAACACAAAATCTGGTTGGAAGCTGAAGGTGCTGAAAACGAATTAATTTACCCTAATGGAATTTCTAACTCACAAACAGAGGAAGTACAAGAGCAATTTTTAAAAATGATTAAAGGGCTTGAAAATGCTAAAATTGTCAACTATGCATATGGTGTTGAGTACGACTACATCGATCCCAGAAAATTAAGACATACTTTGGAAAGTAAACTTTTGAACAATCTTTATTTAGCAGGGCAGATCAACGGAACAACTGGGTATGAGGAAGCTGCTGGACAAGGTATAGTTGCTGGTATCAATTCATCAATCAAATATATTAACGACAATACAAATGCTGACTTACCTTATTTGAATATCAATAGATCTAATTCCATTATTGCCGTTATGATTGATGATTTGGTCACAAAAGGTGTATCTGAGCCTTACAGAATGTTTACTTCAAGATCAGAGTTCAGATTGACTTGCAGACAAGATAATGCTGATTTAAGACTTACCGAAATAGGTAAAGATTCTTATAGCATATCTGAAAAGAGATGGGGACTATTTTCTGATCATAAGAAAATATACGACAAATTAGTTAAATACTTTGAAGAACCAAGATACAGCTCTTTAAAGCTAAAGGAACACTTCAAAACATTAAATTTGAATTCCAGAACTAGCGAAAGGTTGAGCATCAAGAATTTATTCAAATACCCTACTGTCACACTCTCGGACTTGATTAAAGATAACAAAGAACTTCAAAATGCTTTTAAATGGAGTGAAATACCAAAACATATTCTTTATTCTTTGGAAGCATGGTGTAAGTACAATAAAGCCATTGAGGTGCAAAATAAATCCATCAAGGCATTTGAATCTCAAAATGATATCAGTGTCCCAGAAAATTTCAATTTTCACCAAATTGAAAATATTTCAATGGAGTCTAGAATTGCTTTAAATGAATTAAAGCCTACTAATATGCAGCAGATTAAGTCTTTGCAATCAGTAAAACCTAGTGACTTTTGGAATATCTACGTATATCTAAAAAAGAACAAAAAGGCAAAACAGTAAATTGGTAATTTAGATAAATATTTAATGTAAACTTCTTCCCAACTAAACTCCACTTATATATATGTAAATAGCTGTAAAAAAAAATGATATAAAAAAGATTAGTTATATTTTCCAACTTAAACAATGTTTTCCAATTCCTTAGCGTAAGAATTGACAATAACAATAGGGTCTATAGCAGTTTCTTCTTGTTCAAACTCATCCAAAACTTCATCGTTGTTAATACTCTCAAAGATGATAATTCCGTTATCTTGAACATCCCAATTTCTTTGCTTGGAAAACTCAACCACTTCCAAATCAGATTCAAAATATAGCAGAGTTCTGGCAGCTCCTAATCTTAAACCATTTTTATAGCTGCTTTGTATGTTGTCCCCGATTTCATTTCTACATAGTTCTAAGAATCCAGACTTGAATGAGATTATGTATTTATCTAAGGTTTCATTATTTTGGAAAGACTTCAAAACTCCTCCGTAATTTCCTTCGTTTAGACATATATCCAAATTCTTCCCAAAAGAGGCATATTTACTATTATCGAAATCTGGCAAGATTGTATTGTAAAAGCTCAATAATTGCTGATGTTGTATAAAGTTACCATTGGCTAGTAAACTTATTAAGTGCAACCACATCAAGTCAATGTTTTCAGAGAGAGGCTTTATAAGTGAGATATATTTGGAAAAAGAATGTAAGTCAGCTGGAGATGTCAATAAAGATGATTGACATATAACTTCAATAATTTTTCTTGAGATTTTCAAGTCATTCTCATTAACATTGAATTTACTTGATGGTGTCAATAAGTCATGTTTAGATAATTCTAATATTAGCTTTGGTGCCAATTCAAGAACAGTTTCGTATTTACCGTGGTTAAATGCTAAGTCTAAAGCACTAGTTAAATCAGCTAAGATAGACATACTATATAACCTCAATTTTTGCAATTTTTCTTGGCTGTTGAATAGGGATGTTTAAAGATTAAAGATAATTTATTGATTTACAAATTATAAACTATTTGTTAAAGTTTATTGTATGTATTTTATTTATTGATTTTTTTATTTTTTTTTTTTGCCACCTCTAACTTTTTTTAGCACCAATAATTTATTCAAGAAGCGTGACCAAAAGCTATATACCTGTTGTAAACTTTTAACATGACTACGAAGGTTACCTATAAATCAAACTACAACATAAGTAATTTTTGTAAACAAAAAGAAAGGTAAATGTCCAGTCAAATATATAGTTACATCAATAAAAGAGCTTATGAATAAAAGATCGTGAAAGTGAAGAAATTCTTCTGTTTTTATTCATCTAAGTACTCTACCATTACCTTAGCTTTTAATGGACTTCCTTTAGACAATTTCCTTACTTTCCTTTGAAGGACCATAATTCTGCTTCTAACACTGGCTGATGTCTTCAAGTCGTTTTTATTTAATTTAATGATTATTTCCATAGGAGCAGCATTGTCTCCTTCGACAATAGAAAACGAAAACAAGTTATCTCGGATATTACCACCAGGGTTAACACCACATATCAAAAACATTACCATACCTACGTATCTTGTCCACCATACAATTTTGGCATTCATCTTTTTATCATAGTCTAAATTGTCTCCCTTGAAAGCGGCCGAAAGTCTTTGGTTCATGATCAAGTTCTCTAATTTTTTTTTATAAGCATGTTCATTATCAGGAACATCTCCACCCCATCTTTCACAAAGAGCTATACCCACCAAGGCTCTAATTTTGTGTGATAAACCGTGACAGCCAGCTATTATCCCGGTGTCTGCTACATGCAGAGCAGCTGTAGGTTGAAGTTCCTTTGGGTAACCAGCATGTACAAACGCAAGGTTACAAACTGCAGGTGCAACTCTATCCAAAATGAGTTTTGGTATGTCAGTGTCAGGTAAAGAAGTCAACAACAACTTTAAATATTTGTCCACTCTCATTGGTGCATAAGGTTTTGTGCTAATCATAATAGGATCCTGAGACCTGACACTATTTGGAACACTGGAATATAACAAACCTTCTCTTACACCACCGTCACAAAAATGCATTGATTTCAATGGTGGTAAAGCTTCAACAGTGGCAGACATCAGTAAACCCAAAGCAGGTAGTTGTTTGCTTCTTTTCTCAGAAACCTTAAATATTTTTGACGTGTCATTTCCTGGAATGTGGCCTTTCAGTAATAAATAATCAACGGTCCTAGCAAATTTTTCAGATGAACACACATATCCGTTGATGATGGTTTGGATTGGATATCCGCCATCTTCCTCTTGAGATATTAGCAAGTGACCCAGACTTCTCATTCCTCCTCCGCATGTATATACATCAAATCCACCGGTGGCTTTGGCGTGTTCCACAAGTTCTTCTGGTATATTAATGCGTAATATGGCTTTAGAGACAGCGTGTTTGATCTCTGAAAACAAATCTTTGATGTCCTCAGTCTGTATTCTTCTTGATATGACACCCACGCCATATGGGAGAGTGACTGGAGAGCTGGAGACTTTGACAACACCATTCTTACATTGAATCCACGATAAAATAAAGGAACCGCCTCCAACATCGATAAATAGACCAGACACTAAGTTGAAAGATGAAATAACCCCATAACATCCAATATCACATTCCTGATTTTTGTTAAACACTGTCACATGCCAGTCTGTTGCTTTATAAATTTCCTCTATCAACTCTTTACAGTTAATGATATCCCTTGTGGCCTCACATGCAACGACCCTGACAAAGTCATGTGAAACTCCAAAGTCTTCACAGATAAGTTTGAATCTCTGGATGGCATTGCATATTTCAACTATAATTTCATGTGGAATTGGTCTTTTGACATTGCCGTTCATGTACTGAACATCAAACAATGAAATACCTAATCTGTCTTTATATACTGTAGGCATGATTCTTGCATGATGAGGTGCCTTTGATGATATCGAGAAACGTATACCATTAGAGCCGATGTCAACAACAGCTACTAAAGACCTTGATACTATATCAGTTTCAGAAACAGACATAAGTATAATACGGTATATGAACCTGATTTTTGTTTGGGTTGCATTAATGATTAATATAGATAGAATGTTCAATTATAGTGAGGAAATTTTTAAAAGGGGGAAAAAAATTGCTTAAAAAGAACTCAAATCAAAGTTTATAGCATATTACCACGATCTAATTTTTTTTTTCGGCTTACGTATACCGAAACCTGTTATGAATTGCTGAGTCATTAAAAAAGTATTGAAGCGGTATCTGTAATGTTGCTATATAATTTTGTGATACAATACTAATCTTCCCAGAGCTCAATGTCTGAACCTAAAAATTCAAGACCTTGTATCTCTTTGGCTTTACTTACTTTGGGCATTTCAAAACTAAAATCAGATTCCTGAAACGATATATCTTTAAGTTTAGATGTCTCTTTACTGATGGACTTCTTGCTTGCAATTGCTTTAATCAAACCACATCTTTCATCATTGTATTCCCTTATACGATCATCATAGCTTTCGGTTGATAATGACATTACATGATAGTCATCTTTCGTAACTTCATGGGTATATTGAGTCTTTTTTTGGCGTTTGTCATTTTTTTCAAACTGAGGACTATAAATTACCACGCTATTGTTATTACTAATAAAACTGGATTGTTCACAATTTTCAAAACTGTATTCTTTGATTTTATTTACAATCCTAGAGGTATCTTGTTCAATATCACTGTCAAAATCGGAGGCAAGGTATGTTGAACCTCTTTTTGACGGCGATAACTTTTTTGTAGTATTTTTGCATGATAATAGATCCATTTCCATTTCTTTAATAATTTCTTGTGGTCGAACTGCCTTTTTTAGATGTTTGAATATCAGATCATTTTCTTTTGGCGTCTGCTTTAGCACATACTTTTCTAGCTCGGTGTCACCCCAGCTAGATGAGCTACTGTTGACTATATTCTTTTTAGCATGCATACATATTGATGGATCTATTTCCAAATCACTTGGTTCATCCATGTCAGAAATGTTATAGTTAGGCTTACTTTTTGGTGTTGACAGTGTAATCTGAGGATATTTTTTAATTTCATAAGATATGTTTGGCTTTTTGATCAACATTTTGGGTATACCTTGATGACAACATAAATGTCTGCACTCATTTTTGTTTTTACAAGCATGATGACATGTGTAATTTCCATTGCTTAGTTTGTTTCGAGAGGTTTCAAAACTTGCAGAGGTATTTTTCAAATCCGAAATATGAAGAGTTGTATTTTCTGTTTTAACTCTCTGAACAGCTCTATTTAGCATATTTACTATGTCTTTGCTTTTATCTTTTTCAAATTTGTTTGATGTGGTATTGTTAGAGCTAAATTCTTCAAAGGTCATATTAAAAGTGTAGCTAGGTAGAACATGTTTCATATTATCTGGGCAATGAACGCATATATTAGCAGTTTTATTGCTTCCTGCTACCTTTTCAATACTAGCAGAAACGCTAAAGTACTCGGTTTGACTTTTCAATTTTACTGGTACAATAAACGTTTTGTTTTTTATAATTTTAGCGAAGGAAATCTTTCTGTAATCACATAAATCATTTTGAGAATTTTTGATCATGATATCCACCGAATGAATTTGTGAGTAACTAAAACTTTGCGTTTGCTTAGATAAAGACATAATGTTTATTTCTATTTGACTCAAACATTTTCCTGTACTTGATACCACAGTATCTAAGTACTTTGCAGATAAATCAATTTGGGGAACTTTCATTATTTTCTCTTTCAACTTATAGCCTTTTCCAGGTTTTAGCCCTAAGTAATACTCTAGCTTATTAGGCTTCAAGGTTTGCAATTCAGATAAATTTCTAATGTTTTTTGCTTTCAACAGCTTGATAGACTGAGGACCTAATGACTCTATCTGTAGGATTGTTTTAAGGCCATCGTCCCAGGCTTTACTATTAAGGCTTCTTTTCAAAAATAAACTATTAAACAACCCTTCCCCTTTTTTTTGAAATACCATTATATCACTCAATGCAACAATTATTCTAGTAGCATTTTTCCAAATTTCAGAAAGATCTTGTAAAATAGACGATTTTATTTGAATAAAGCTTTCTTGGCTCAGAATATCCATGCTATCAAGCTGGAACTGCAAAAGCAAATATATTTTCTGCCAATATTCATTAAAAAGAATTTTTTTGCTGTTGTTTTTCTTATCTAAAAGTGAATACCTAATTTTTGGAGAAGTATTTATAGTTCTTAAGAAGATTTTTTCAGTATTTTTAATACTTTTATTATAATTTCCTGCCATTGCTTTTGAAACTAACTTAAGTAAAGCACTAATACCATGATCTGGAGCATTGACTTTTAGTATATTAATAGAATTAAAACTCAAATAATTTCTACACATGGCTTTTCCGTATTCTGTACAAGTGTACTTCATTGACTTTTTGTCAATAGTCACTAATTCTGAGCTTAGCAAAGTGTCAAATATGTTCTTACAAGTATCCTCTAAATCATCCTCAGTATTGATTGTCATTGCATTTTCCATATTGTAGTAGCTTGGATTTTTTTTATACCTGGTAAAATAATAAGTCAAGGTTATCCATTCTTTACATGTCTCGACATCATCAATGGATCCAATTTCAATTTCAGAACAGATATGCTCCAGAAATTGAAAATGTATAGTGCTCTCAATGGGATTGTTGCATGTTAACATTGATTTGTAAAGCCTTTCCTTGTCTTTTGTTGTCAAAATAACAGCCACCCCGTTTTTGTATGTCCCAGGTCTCCCTGATCTTCCGATCATCTGATGAATATCCAATTCAGAATATTCTTTCTCACCTTCAGAAGACCAGTGTTTTGTTCCCTTAATAATAACCAAAAAACAGTTTATGTTGACACCTACCGCCAATGTACTTGTTGAGCACAATATAAGAATCTTGTTGTCTCTAAAAAGGTTCTCAATAATTTTTCTGTCGTTAAGAGATATACCAGCATGATGATAAGCCACACCTTTGAGGCATAAAAGCTTTAATGATTCATCTTTAATATATTCAATGTTATTAGATGTGCATTTATGAGAAGAGTTTTGTGCTATTAATTTTGCTGTTTGCTGAGTGGAGTTTCTTGTTGCACAAAATATTAGCGTAGAGTTTCCTTGAGAGTGTTTATTAATTAACGCAGGAATCTTTGAAATAAATATATTCTCTTGTTGAAAACTATTTTTTGAGTCTATTGGCAATGCTTCTACAACTCTTTTTAGCTGAATAGGTCTATATGATTGATCAAAAGTTAATAAATCGCATGTTTTGAAATCTGTTGTTAGCCATTCTTTTATGTCACATATATTTGGAACTGTTGCGCTGACAGCAATAAATCTTATCTTTGAGTTTAGTTTCTTTATTCTTGTTATAACAGCTTCTAATACTGCACCCCTATCTTGATTGATTGTGTGTATTTCATCAACCAAACACAATTTCATTGTCATAAATACTTTTTTATAGTTGTTCCATCTTCTAGTAAGTAAATCTAATTTTTCAGGTGTGCATAGAATTAAATTTAAATCATAAATGCTATGCTCTTCATATTCTACAGTATCGCTAGTTAGTAAACCTACCTTAATTTTCTTAAACTTGCTTTGCCATTCTGAGTATTTTTCTTGGCACAAGGCTTTTGTTGGTGCCATATAGATGATTTTCAAAGAATTTAGTGATTTTGAATATTTTATCAAACACTGTATAATTGCCATTTCAAATAACACAGTCTTACCAGACCCAGTTGGAGCACCAACAACTACATTGTTGTCAGACTTGTATAAAGATGGAAATGCTTCGCTTTGCATTTTATTGAAAGAGGCAAAGTCAAAAATATTCTTGTAAGAGTCTGGAACTGAGTTTGCAACAGTAATCAAAGGATTCTTAATGACAGTTGCTTTAGATGTTAAGCATTGATCGTTAGAAGTGTCATTGGCAATTACTGTGTTAATGTCAGATACTGCACAATTAGGAGAACCTGAAGTCAACCTTCTTGATTGCTGGTATTTTTGTTTTTTACCTGACGAATTTAATTCATTAAATGCGTCCAAAAGATCAAAATCTTTATTAAAGTCTGAATTGTTTTGTGCTATGAACTTTTTTCTTTTGATGCTTTTTTTAATGGGAGGTAACTCGTCAATTATATTGTTGTATCTTATAATTTTAGATTCTTTGACCATGTGTAATAGAATTATTGCTTGGGGAAAACATACAAAATTCTTGTCTATAAAAGAAGTCAGTTGAAGAAAACATATATAAAGCCTTTAAATCTTCTTTTCTTGTAAAACTTTACACTTGATTTGTATATATTTAAGTATATTGCAATCTTATATAGTATACTTTTGATTAAACTTTTTTTTACAATAGATTTCATATACAAAAAAAAAGTAAAATTACTCAAAGCGTACAAGGGTAATCTTTTTTGGATATGTTTTTGTTGCTAAGCGCATTTGGCGCTCGAATAACAAATTCCCTCCCCCCGGTTACCTTGCTTTGAATCGCCTCTCCTAAATTTTTCATGATTTCAATTCAAGTCTTTTGTTGTTGATCATAAAACGCTATAATATACCACATTAACTGCACATTATTGACATATAGTCAGCTTAAAAATAGCAAAAAAATGGAAAAAAACATATATGAGCACCCGAAAAGATCGAGAATGACTATAAGTCCTGTCAATGGAAAATTAGAAGTCACAGATGATCAAGTCGATGATCCCTATAGAGATAGTTTGGCTCGTCCTTTTCATGACTTGGATCAGGTCATAAAAAAACAAAAACAAAATGAAAAAGAAAAAAGCTTAAGTAGCGGAGTTGTTTTGTCAGATCTGTTGTCAAACAATCATTTAGACAATGCAAATGGAGATCCTCACTACAAAGATATAAGTTTGGATGATGAAGAATCTTCTGAGGACTCGAATAACATACTGCTGGGCTCTAGGTCAGTTCCAAAAGTTAAGATAATTTTTAAAAAAGCAAAATATGGTTTGTATGCCAATGTTCCTGTACAAAAGGGATGCGAAGCTACTCTACAGCATTTTACGGATAAGGTAGAAAAAAGTTTTGAAAACATGGACGTCATATGTACCACTATCAAAAAGAGTCTTCTTCAGTATACACCGTCTAGTGAGCTAGCCAATAACGAAATGGTCATATATGTAAAAGAACTTGATTTAACTCTAGAGGAAGATAACAAATACAATAAAAACATCACACTACAAGATTTGTGTTCGATTTACAGAAGCTTGTTAGAAAATACGAAATCATTAGATGACGAGTATACAGAGGTTTTAACGTTTGAAATCACTACGAAAAAGCGATTTCTGAACAGGTACAATGAACTTGTAGAGTTGGTAGATAACAAAGGAAACCTAACACATATAAAGAAATTTACAAATGATTCCGGGCATCCTGTAATTCTTGACGATGAAAACGATGATAGCTCTATAGATAGCAGAATTATCAATACGACTGGCACGCTTGAGGGTGAAGGTGAAGTTGTTATACTAGATTGAATGTACAGTATTTCAATGTTTATTTCGGATTTTTTTGGTTCTCTTATCAAAGTAAGACTTTTGAAGCGTTAAGATTTATTTTTTTTTACCGCGTTTTTTTTTTAGAGTTTTTAATCAATTCAGTAAAACTAGTGGGGAAAAAGTAATTATTTCTTCTGTAAACATGAATAGTTAAGTTGAAGTGACTAGCAACAAGAGAGATAAACCAAATACCATAAAAGAGACACTTTAATTTGTGATAATGTCATTTTTGGAAGCTTGGGACTGTTTTTTGCCAAAAAGAGATCACAAACATATATCAACAATCTTAGAGAACAAGTTCAAAGCTGACAAAAAAAGCATAATGTTTCTGAAGAAGATTTCTCATGTAGAGTCAAAAGACAAGGTACATGGAATAAGATATTGTGTTAAGAGAAATTCTAAAAAGCCATACTTCTGCTTGAGTAAACCAATGTTAAACCAACGTTATAAAAAGCCTATTTTGAGTAATTTTAACATTGAACCTACAACTAACAAATATTTGGATGCTAAATCGTCTACCATTTTGAAGGAATGTCTCAAAATAAATGAAGATATAGTTCAATTTTTAGCTTTTACTACAAAAAGTGATCTAGTAAACAGTGATATACCAATTTGTCAACCTATATTTTATTTACAAAACTACAAACTACTAAATAAAACAAAATATTATTATCTGTCTAAAGGACTACATTTTGAAGAATGGTCTTTTACTTTTTCTGCAAAAGACTTTGTTGCTAAAGAACTGCTTGATGGAAGACTTGACACCTGTTTAGATTATAGTAGGAGCATACAATTTTTACAGGATAAGCCAAATATTCATACCGTTTTATTAAAACAGAATGAAAGAAAAACCAATGGAGATTTATATTCTTTCAAACAAACTTTTGAGTCATCATTTTGGAAATTGCCAGATATTGACAGAGTAGATCCAAACTATTTTGAGTTAACTGAAAAGTTTGATAGTAGAATTTTCTTTTGTAAGAAGCTTCCATTAGTGGCCCATCAAAAACTCCAACCTGAAATTAAATTCAAAATGTGGGAGATAAAGATGCAAATGCTTAAGAAAATGTGTTGGAAAGTTTTTACTTTGGATCCTAGAGCTAACTTACTAACAAAAGAAACGTTTCAAAAAGCTGACTTTAGCTATTTTTTAAGTTTAGATAGCACGTTTTCGAAGGAAAACATCTTTAGCTACATTTTCCAGGAAGTCATGGATTTTAGAATCCCTTTAAAAAACATAAACACCGGTTGTCATAAACAAGAAACATTTCTATATAAATGTGAAAATAAAGATGAAGACAGAAAATCCTTTAATTTAATCTTGGATTTGAAAGACGATGAGCTTGATCTTTTGGTGCTAAACAAAAACGCTTCTGTCTTAAAATCATCATACATTGAGACTACTATCCCAAATCATGACAATACAAATGTTGCTGTGAATGAGAGTACTTTTTACTTTGACAGCATTTCTGTAACAAATTCCGCTCTTAAATCTAGTATTAAATGTAGAAGTAGAAACTTTGTTCCTAGACTATTTTGCAATTTTGACAGATTGAACAAAAAAATATTACAAAAACTTTATCACTCAAACCAAATTACTGTATTTGAAGGTGAAGATAAAGACTTTGCAGATTTAAAATGTCAAATGATTTTGAATCAAAAAAGTTGCATTTTCTTTATTAAGTGCATGGAATTTATTCAAATAAATCCAAAAACAAATCAACTATACATTTACCAAGAGGTAATGCATCTTTGCAAAATTTTTGAGAACATATATATTGTTTTCACTGACTGTGAAGATCAACCCATAGAACGTCTCCAAAAATGTAAGTTAGCCTTATTGGAGAATTTTCAACAATTTTCAAGAATACATATTTTTGAGGTAGAGTCAAATTATTATGAGAGTGATTTTACAGATGAGATTCTAATTCCATCAATTCTACAAAATTCAATTGATTGTGAATACATAATGTTCAATTATTTAATTGAGGATAACGAAACTGTTTATGAACTGTTGGCCATTGGGTTTGATTTATTTACTTCAAACATACTAAGCTTAGTTAACAACTTAATAAATAAAATAATAAACAACAATTTGACAGATGATGAAAGGACTATTGTAACTCAGAGAATTCATGATAAAATTTTAAGGTATTTAAATGATTAAAATTTTAATGAAAGTCGAAATACCCGATCTCACAACCTGTTTCCAAAATAAACGTGTAGGTCACCTAGAGCAAAAAACATAAAATTTTTTTCACGTTTTGTTTTTGCTATGCGAAACAAATCATTTTAGCCCAAACAACACACAAGCACACCAAAATAGTTAAAACCTTTTTTTTTTGTTAACTTTGTTTTAAATTATATATAATCTTAAACTATAAATATCATCTTAAATCAAAACCATACACGCAACCAGACGTCAACTAATTAAACTATAAAATTTTGCTACTATGGTTGTTTTATCTGCTTTTATTGCTAACAAAAACGGTAAGCCCATTGTATCTAGACAATTTAGAGATGTTGAAAAAAATAGATCTATTGAACTGTTGAATTATTTCCAATCTAGATTCACTTCCAACAAAAGCCAAGGAAACTTTATTGAGGCAGAGGATGAGCATGTAAGATACTTATATAAGCCAATTGATGATTTCTACATGGTTTTGATAACCAATTTGCAATCAAATGTTATACAAGACATAAAAACATTGAATACATTTGCTGAAACTGTCAATGCTTTATCATCTTGGCTGCTTTACAAATCCTTGAATGATTATGTTCCATTGAAATCTAGTGATGAAGACTTGTTATACCTTCACGCTTTTGACTTTATCAATGCGTTTGATGAAATCATAGTTAATGGATACAAAGAAAACTTGAAGAGCAACCAAGTAATGAACCATCATAACATGTGGTGCATGGAGGAAACCTGGAAGAACATCAACGATGAATCCAAAGAAAAGGCTGCCAAGGAAAACAGAAAGAGAGAAATGGAAAACATGGGTAGAAGAAACAGTGGCATGGGCTACCAAAGCTTCGGTAATGATCGTGGTTCGAATGCTGATCCTAATGTTCTGCAAGAGGCCTATGACAGTTATTACTCACACGCTTCTAACTCAGCTAGGGAATCCTTTCTACACTCTCAACAACAACAGCCTCAAGCAGCTCAACCTGACCACTATGAAGATTCATCTGATAAAGTCATTGGGGAGATCGTTGTTGAAGAACCTGAAAATGTTTCAGGATTGATGTTCACCATCAAGGAAGTTGTGAGTGCTCAAATTTCAAGAGATGGTGACATTGAAAACAGTGAATTGAAGGGAACCTTAGAATTGAAGATTGCTAATTCTGAGTATTCAAATGTTAGCATGAAGTTGAACCTAAATAATCCTAAGGACAAGGCATACAATTTCAAAACACATCCTAATATTGATAAATCAGCTTTCTTAAATAGCTCTATATTGAAGTTGAGAGATTCCAAAAAGTCTTTCCCATCAAATGATCAAGCTTTAGGTGTATTGAGATGGAGACAGGTTTCAAGTAAAGCCGATGAGGCGGAACCCTTGGTACCGTTCAAAATACAAGCATGGATCAGTCAAGTTGAGGATGATAAATATGAAGTTACATTTGAATATGAATTGAATGAAAAATACGAAAGTTTTGGTGAATCCATGTTTGTTTTACCTATAAATCAACACTCCATAGCTGAAATCACCGACTTTGGTGATTTTGATGAAAATGCCATAGAGATTTTAGGATATGATCATTCCCAAGGATTGGTAATAAAGACTGATGGATTCAATTCAAGCCAAGGGGTATTCACAATTACGGTTGATAATGTAGAGTCTGAAGAATCTCTATTTCCTATTAATGTATCATTTGCTAACCTTTCTGACGATGTATCGAATAGTTTGAGTAATGTTTCTGTTGCTGAAGTATGCACAGCTGATGGGGAAGTTGTTGATGAGTATGATATGTTTGTATTTGTTAAAAATGATAGTTATGTTATAGTATGATTGGTATATATCTTTAAGAAAGTATATAAAAGCAAGCAAAGCGGGATATTATCCACATAAGCTGTATCTCTATGATTTTATAAATAATAAAATCGTTAATCTATCTGGTAGCGATGTACGACTACTGATTTTTTTTATGTAGGTTATGATTTTTGTAGTATTTTTTTTTTGAAAACAGCTATGGGTGGCAAAAGTTCTATTTTGATTACTGATTTTTTAGCTATTAATTCATACCTCTTTATAAATATAAGGTAGGAACTCAAATAAAACCAATATTTATATATAGAAAATTCAATAAAAAGAAAATGAATCACGATCCGTACTCTTGGGGGCGTCCATCTGACTCAATGTATGGACAATATAACCATCAAATTGCTAATGCACCAACTTCATTAGAAAGCAATATGTCCTCTGGCACTAATCAACATACAACCAGTCCAATAGTCACCGGTACCTCTGTTGTAGCAATCAAGTACAACAACGGTGTAGTCATGGCAGCTGATAACTTGGCATCCTATGGATCTCTTTTGAGATTTCCAGGTATAGAGAGATTACACAAGGTTGGAAACAACACCATGGTCGGTATCTCCGGTGATGTAAGTGACATGCAATATCTACTTGAAATCTTGGATGAGTTGAGTCTAGAACACAACTATGATAACGATGAATTTAGTGACAATGTTGATCAATTGGAACCGGATTATATTTTTACTTATTTAGCCAATTTGATGTACCACAGAAGAACCAAGATGAATCCCTTATGGAACGCTTTGATTGTGGCAGGAGTCAACTCAAAGACTGGAGAGCCGTTTTTGCAGTACGTTAACTTGTTAGGTGTCAAATACTCGTCACCATCTATTGCCACAGGATTTGGTGCTCACTTGGCCATCCCATTGTTGAGAAAGTTAGCTGACAGTGAAGAGGAGGCCAAGACGCTTACCAAAGAACAAGCATTGAAAGGAATCAAGGACTCCATGAAGGTCTTATTTTACAGAGATACTAGATCATCCAAGAACTATTCATTAGCTATAATTGATAAAGACAGCGGTATAACTTACGATAATGACGTCAACGTTGAAGACATGTCATGGAGATTTGCTAAGGACATCAAGGGTTACGGTACACAAAAAGTATAATCAGTGGGTGATGTTTATATATTTAAGAGCTTTAACATTTTTTGAGCTTTGAAAGACTAAGAATGATTTTTTTGAATCTTGCTGACGGTTCATTGATTTTTTATTTTCTTCTTAAGTTTGCAAAGAGGAGCAACTAACATTTGATGTTGTGAGGGCTGATGTATTATGTAGCGTTTTTCAGTCAATCCTTTAGTTAAAAGCAGAATCTTTTTTTTTTTTTTTTTTTTTTTTTGGTCTTTATCAACAGAATGAAAAAAAAAAAAGTTAACCCCCTTAATCTAAGACAAAATTTATAAACAAGCTGCAGATTGAAGCCCAATGAATAATCACAGCTTGACTCTGCACGTTTTGGGAAGTTCAGGAGGACCGGTGAATACAAGAACACAAGGATTTCTATTTCAGTTTGGAGATGAATTTTTCATGGTTGATGGTGGAGCTGGGTTATCAGTGTTGCCTGACTTATTCAAGGATCAGCGTTTGAAGGAGAATGAGATTGATAGTGTATCTTATTTATACCAAGCTGCTAATCAGATTAATGAAAACAATTTTGGAATCAGTGTAAAAGCTTCAATTGAAAAGTTCACTGCAGAAAGTCTATCAATATGCGACTTAAATAAAGTCAATTTTCTAGAAAAATTCAAGGGAAACAATGTAATTGAGAAATCGATGGATCTATATTCCAAAACCCAAAACGTGTTTATAACACATCCGCATTTAGATCATATTAATGAATTAATAATTAATTTACCTGTATTGTATGGCTGTGGTCTTTCTGGGTTGAAGAAAGTTATACATGGCTCAAACACAACTAACTCATACATTCAAAAGCATTTATTAAACTACAAAATATGGCCAGATTTAACAAATCCTACACCATCGAATTTCAAGCAGCCTGAAGTGAGGTTCAAAGATTTTCCTGCAAACGAAACCTACAATCTTATAAATGGGATCAATATTATCCGAATGAGTTTAAATCATGGTGAGTGTGAAATTGATGATCAAATCTGTACAGTAGAGTCTAGTTGTTACATCCTACTGGAAGAGGAGAAAAAGCATTTGCATTTAGTATTTGGGGATTGTGAGTGGGATGAGGAAAAGTTCCCCTTACTAATAGAAAAGACACATGTTTTGCATAAAAAATTGAAATATAAACTGAGAAGTATTGTGATTGAATGTTCGAGCATAAACGTGGATAAACATATCAACCTGTATGGGCACATGAGTCCAGATTCGCTGTGTGTGACATTGAACAAATTTCACCATGTCTTAAACAAAAGGCAAAAAATAAACTTGTGTATAACACACGTGAAACAAACTATAACAGCAAAGGATCCTAGAGAGGTTATCATGCAGCAGATGAAAGATACCCTGAGTAAAAATAACTTGAGCATCTATTTTGAAACATCACTTTTGTTGAATGGTATGTCTTATCAACTTTGACCCAGAAGCAGCTTGTTAGAAAAGAAAAGAAAAATTCTAATGTTTAATAAACTCAGTTCAATATATACCATACTATAATAAAAATTCTTTTAGTGTTCTATACAATTATACCACCTCCATTAATCAATTCCATTTCTTTATCTTCCATAGGCTTGAACTGGAACTTCTTAGGTAGCTGAGATAATGAAGTCAACTCATTTGGCTTTAGATCTCTTGTGAACTTGTTAGAATCAACTATATATTTGGTGTTATCCGCATTATTTTTTGTTTGAGATTGTTTACTTGCTATCTTTTTAGGAGTGTAGTGTTTTATGACTAAAGGCTTGAAAAATTTGGTTGACCATTCTTCTGCTGAGATACATTCAGAGCTACTAGGATATAAGTTTTCGGAGCCACTGCATGGATGAGCAATGGACTTTGATGACGCTGAGTCAATTATTTCCAAAGAGTCACCCTTGCTAAAGGTGAACTTGATTAGTGGTTCATAGTGGTAGAAAGATCTACTGGTTGTAGAGAATAATTGCTTTTTGTTTATAAATGATCTTGACAGCATGATGTTTGATAATAATAAATAAGGTTGATATGGGTGTATATGATATACAGTATATTAATGGTTGTATTTATAAAATATTAATGTCTATATGGATCACTAAAAACTTTCAAGAAATAGGAGTTCCATCTAAACCCTTAGATTGTAGTTTTAGTGTACCGCTAAATAAATGTATAAAATATTGTTAGCGGATGGACTACTTTTTTTTTTTATTTTGATTTTTTTTCAGATGCTTCATTTCCGTAAAACGGGTACTTCTCGTGTAATCCGCATAATAAACGCCTCATCAGCCAAAGACCTTAACCTGTTACAAGGCGTAATATTATAAACTTCTCTCAATAACTTCTGAGGCGGTATATAAGTACTTTTTGGCTCATCTTTCTTTTTTATTATAGTCATCTATGTAGAAATTAAATAGGAGCTAATACTTATGGCTACTTTATTTCTAAAAAGCAGAAAAAAAAATATTTTAAAAATTGTGTTTTTTCAAAAAAAAAGTTTACATTTAAATACAATATTAAAAATGTAGACAATTAGTATCCAATTAAATATTTTAGCTTATATAATTAACAAAATAGCAGTTTTAAATGTTCATAGACACAACTATTACATAATATCTTCAAACCAATCAAATTTCTATAATATGCAGTAAGATCTTGATTATTAGTTACTGTCGGCAATTAAATTATTATATTTCCGTTGTTGATGATCTTACAATCGGCGACAAAAATTATTCCAAAAAAAAAAATTCATGATTTAAATATGGAATAATCTTGAAAAAAAAAGTAAAACCAATGTGTTTGAATCTATGGCATGAGTCATGGAAAATATGTTAATTGGAAATTTATAAATAGTATAATGATTAAGTATTACAAAAGCATAGTGTAGTTTTTTTAGAAACACGGTTGGTCTAATAAAGACCATTCTAAAAAGATATCATAAGGAAAAATGGCTTCAAAGTCTCTGCAAATGGCAAAATTCCAAAACAACATTCTTGATAAGAATGGTAACCAAATAAAAATAGGATTTGGTGTTGGCTCATACTGGAGAATCCACAAATCCGAAAACAATATTAAGTTTGTGCCTGAGTTGGTACACCAAGTTAAACAAGCAATCGAAAATGGGTTTGTAATGATTGATGCTGCTGAAGTTTACTGCACTTATGAAGAAATTGGAATTGCTTTGAAAGAGCTGGATGTTAAGAGAGAAGACATCTGGATCACTGATAAGTACATCAAGTGGTCTTACAAAGAGCTCAACAGCACTGGTCCAATATTCTCTGTTAACAGATCTTTAAAGATCATGGGCATAGATTATATTGATATGTACTTGTTACACACCCCTGATATTACCAAGGAAAATGCGGGTATCACTATGGTTGAGGCTTGGAAGCAATGTGAACAATTGGTTAAGGAAGGCAAAGTCAAAAACATTGGAGTTAGTAACTTCAGAGTGAAGGACTTGGAAGAGATCATGAAGGTCTGTGAAATCAAGCCTATGTGTAACCAAATTGAATTCCATCCATATTTACAACAACAATCTGCAGGAATTAGAGAATACTGCTTCAATCACGGCATGCAAATAGAAGCCTTTTCCCCATTAACACCAATCACCAAGATCAAGGAAGGGGAAGACAATCCTGTCATGCCAATTTTAACCAGATTGGCCAAGAAATATAATAGAAACGAATCACAAATCTTGTTGAGATGGTGCACTCAACTGGGTGTTTTGCCATTGACAACAACGTCCAACAAAACTAGAATACAAGAATACTTGAGTATCTTTGAGTTTGAAATGACTTCTGAAGAAATTCAGGAAATTGTTGATGTCAAGGACAAAAAGTTCTTTAGAGGATGGATGCACGAGTTCTATCCAGAAAGTGTTGAGGAATGTAACTCTGGTTTATAAACATATTTAATCTTCTCTTTTTAAATATTCCAATCACATATATAATAGATCATGTAGTGTCCTTTTTCAATGATGATCTCCATTCCTTGAAGCTAGACGAAATGACTCTGTCGAAGCCATCTTGCTTGATAAATTCGGGATCTTTGACTTCAATTAAGTGCCAGTGGTTGTTTTGAAATTTCATTTGGTAGTATCTTTCCTTTTCAGAGCTTACAACAGATTCCTTAACCCACTCAACAAATTTTGCATAGAAATTGGCTGACTCCTGTAGTTGTGATTTGATCTGGGCATTTCTTCCAAATCTTTGTAAAAATCCAGGAATCTCATATGTTGAATACTCTTCTATTCCTCTCAGTACATAATTATCATCCACAAAGCCAATAATGGTGGACTGAACATTGGTTATACAGGCTCTTAACCACTTAACAAATAAGAACTTCTCAAATTGATAGCCTTGGTCAGGGGTATCAATAACTCTATAAATGTCTTTGTTCACGTAATATTTTGCGTTCTCTCCGTTATATTTAAACTTGTAAAAATCTTCTGACTGATCATACTCCTCATCTATGAACTGACTGTTGACATTGGCTGAGGACAGTTGTGATTTTATATAATTCAAGTCAGATTTTTTATGCATATCTATAATATCAGGACCACGAATAGAAGAGATATCCGAACCCAATACCACAACACTTTGAGAGTTTATGATCTGCTTTTTAAGGGATTGACATCTTTTGGTTTGGTTGGGCAACTTCATGAATCTTTTTTCAAACTTATCAGCATCGAAATCAGCGTAAGGTTCAGATAAAGAAGATACAGTTTCAAATTTCATTTTGGCATATTCTCTGTCTTGTAATGAAGAGTGTGTTTCTTTCGCAGAAAAGACCTGTTTGATAAAGATTTGGTTGTCAAAGGTTACTAGTTGAAATATCAGATCATTAGTTTTGTTAAAGTTGTTATCACTTTTCAACTGTTGATTATCACATATAAGGGCAGAAGTGATTATAGAGATCAAGGAATCATCAGTGGTTAGAATTTCAAAAGGCAATTTTTGGTTGTTGAAATGATGTTTTTCAAAATTTTGAATTGAAAATAATAAGGATGATAAATCATTTTGGTAACTGTATACTTTGGTGAATTTGTCTTTACCCTTCAAAAGATTGATATAGGCTGAGTTATTTAAGTTGTCATTGTGTCTGTCAATGTTAAAGATGTTTTGATATATTGAGTTTTCGTCAAAGTAGTGATGGTACAAGTTGTCTGTATTGTTATATTTAAGATCTTTGATTATTGTCTTTTTAGGATCTTTAACGTCAAGATCTATGGAGGTAACACTAAATTCTCTAGCCTTTGAGAATGTTGATATATAATCTGTTCTAGCTTTATAATACAAAGGTTTGTAATCTGATGAGGACATTGGTGGGTTTTACTCCCCTAATAAATAATGCTGATGTAACAATGTAGGTTTATACTTTTCATTTTTGTATTATAATTTGAATTTCAAAATAATATTTATAAAAAAAAAGAAATGTACGTTTAACATCGGTCATAAAAAAAACCCCCAAACAAAAAAGCAGACACTTCACGTGATCATGTCTTAAAAGAGAAATAGACCGAAGTCACTTTCTTAAAAAAAAGAGGAGAAAATTTTTTTTTCCTTTGGGGTTGAACTTCATATTGAAGATTTGTTCAATTTGTCAAATATTGATATATTTATACAGTATTAAGCTTACATAATTAGTTCTTTTCTAAATATTGTCTCTTGATACATTATATAAATTTGATATTATACTTTATATATTGTTGAAATAGTTTAAATTATCAACCTAGAACTAATTAATCACAATAATGTCTATTGCCTTAACTATAAACGCTAAGTCTCCAGTTGTTAAGTACAACGACTTGATCTTAGCCAGATTTATCAACGAATCTCACCCCGACAAAATCCAAATATCTGTCATTGATGACAAGGCCAACAAAATTCAATCTCAATTAGAATTGAATGGAACTGTTTTCTCGGACAATGATGTTTATCCTCAATTGGTTGAAATCTTAAACGATGGCAAATTGGACTCTTCTCTATATGAATTATGTAACTCCAAGTTGACCTTAAAGAAATTTGATGTCTTAAATTCTGAGTTGGAAAAAATCAACAACCACTTTGACTTAAGAACTTACTACGACGACGGCTCTTTTTTCAATGTCAATGATATCTGTTTATGGGGTATTTTAAGATCCAATGGTTTAATGGGTTCCATTTTAAAAAATAAGGTTTTTATCAACATTTCAAGATGGTATTCTCACTTGGAATTGTATCCTGTTTTGGGTCAATCTTCCACATACATCCAACAAGAATGTAAGAACTTAAAAACCTCTCAAAAGTTGAAGGATGCTGCTGAGGGTAAAAAGAAAGAAGGTCACAAGGCCAACTTTGACATTGATTTACCAGGTGCCAAGATCGGTGAAGTTGTTACCAGATTTCCTCCTGAACCTTCTGGTTATTTACACATTGGTCATGCCAAGGCTGCCCTATTGAATCAATACTTTGCCAACCAATTCAAGGGTAAGTTATTGATCAGATTCGATGACACCAACCCTTCAAAGGAAAAGGAAGAATATGAACAATCCATTATTGAAGATTTAGCCTTGATGGAAATTAAAGGTGATTCCTTATCATACACTTCTGATCACTTCGACTTGATCTACGACTATGCGTTGAAGATGATCAAGGAAGGTAAGGCTTATTGTGATGACACCGATGTTGATACTATGAGAGAAGAAAGAGGTGAAGGTATTAAATCCAGAAGAAGAGACAGATCTGTTGAAGAAAATTTAAGAATCTTTACTGAAGAAATGAAGAATGCCACTGAAGAAGGTTTGAAAAATTGTTTGAGAGCCAAGATCGACTACCAAGCTTTAAACAAGACTTTAAGAGACCCTGTCATTTACAGATGTAACTTGACTCCTCATCACAGAACTGGAACCACTTGGAAAATGTACCCAACTTATGATTTCTGTTGTCCAATTGTCGACTCCATTGAAGGTGTCACTCATGCTTTAAGAACCACTGAATACAGAGACAGAAATGCTCAATACGACTGGATGTTGGAAGCCATGGGCTTAAGAAAGGTCCACATTTACGATTTTGCCAGAGTCAACTTCGTCAAGACCTTGTTGTCCAAGAGAAAGCTTCAATGGATGGTTGATGAAGGTGTTGTTTCCAATTGGGATGATCCAAGATTCCCAACCTTCAAGGGTGTTAGAAGAAGAGGTATGACTGTCAAGGCCTTAAGAGACTTTGTTATCTCTCAAGGTCCTTCAAGAAACGTCATCAACTTGGAATGGAATGTCATCTGGGCCTTGAACAAGAAAGTCATTGATCCTGTTGCTCCAAGACACGTTTGCATCCAAGATCCTGTTGTTGTCGAAATCGAAGATGGTCCAGCCATCCCAGAAATCAAGAAGTTGCCTAAGCACAAGAAGAACCCAGATGTTGGTGAAAAGGATGTTATCTACTACAAGTCCATCATAGTTGAAAGAGAAGACATTGAAGCCCTAGACGCCACTGAAGAAGTTACATTCATGGATTGGGGTAACTGTATTGTCACCAAGCATGCTGATGGTAAGGTAACTGCCAAGTTGAACTTGGATGGTGACTTCAAGAAGACTAAATACAAATTGACCTGGTTAGCCAACACTGAAGATAAAACTCCGGTTAAGATTGTTGATTTCGACCATTTGATCACCAAAGATAAGATAGAAGAAGTTGACAACTGGAAAGATTTCATCAACTACAACACTCAATTTGAATCCACTGGTGTCGCTGACTTGAACATCAAGAACATGAAGAAAGGTGATATCTTACAATTTGAAAGAAAGGGTTACTTCATTTTAGATAAGGTTCCTGAAAAGGAAGGTGATGAGTACGTTTTCTTCACCATTCCAGATGGTAAGCAAATTAACAGATACGGTGTTAAGAAATAATAACAAAATATAATAATTCTTTTACTTTCTAAAGCATTATATATGAAAAAATTCATAAATGATTAGTATAATCAAAAAAAAGTTAAAGTTACAAATTATATATTGACAAAACACTGATATTGTATTTTAACTTGTTTACTCCGAAGATGAAGTAAAAAGCAGACTTTTTCAGATGAGTTTAGGCTTTGTTTTTCTTTATGATAAAATATCTAACCAAAATTTCTAAAACTGAAACTATCACTGAAATACAAAAAACAATAACAAGTAAAGTATTAATTTTAGTCATCGTTTTCTCAGCAATGGAATCAACACAAACATCGACAAACTCCAGAAAGACCCTACCCTTTTCATTTAGAATGTCAACTCTTTCTTCAATCTCCAGGTATTGACGACCCATTTCGTATAGTGGATCCAAAGAAGGCTCATCATTCCAGAAAAAGTCAGGCTTATCCAAAACATTACTACTCAGATTGACGTCCACTCTCAACTTGAACAATTTACCAAACTTCTTCAACAATTTTTCTCTAGACATGCCCAATTTTCCGTAAATCGCTAGTCTTTTTGGCAGTTTGCTCACTGAAGACAAAATAGGAATGATTCTGGATTCAAATCTACCCACTTTGCATGATTGTGCAATGGGATGGGATAGGGCCAGCTTCACCATGTGGTCTCTCTCCTTGGGAAGTTGCAGAATGTCATTATTGAAAACAGGCTTGTGGATGTTGTCATCGTATATGTGCAAGTACTCCTCAATTTCCATTATGCTTTCATCCAAATCGACATTGAAGTTATCAGTCAGCATTTTCAAGATGCGCAGTTCTTCATCTTTGGAAAAGTTCCACAAAACCAAACATCCATAATTGAAGATAAACAACTCTCCTATGTCAATGTTGGAGTTCCTCAAGTCACTAGGAGACGAAGCTTGATTTGAAGACTTCATGAACTGCTCCGGGTTATCACTGTCTATGGAGTAATATTCATAGTGATGGTCCTTCATTTCATTTCTGTTCATCACCAATTCTCTGTGCTGAAGGTTTGAGTGAGTATTTGAAGTCAATGGAAGAGTAAAGGTACAATACAGACATTCATCGTATAGTCTTGTTGTTATGTTATGTTTCTTTCTCAAAAATTTACTGACTTTTACTAGATTGATGGATTCACAGATATTGTATGCTGTGAGTCTCTTTGCATTTTTCTTAATCTCTGTCATTTTACTCTCAGCTTTCCCTGATTCATAGTCCAAATTAGTGAAAAAATGATTGTTTTTATAAAAGGCATTTCTTTCATGATCATTAAGTAATGTCTTCTTTTTCATCAAATTCGCACTGTGCTTTATTGGCATGCTATTGTTAAGTTGAAAATGCTCTTCCATCGTTGGTATAAGAACGAGCTTTTCCGTGGTTTTTGATGATCTAATTTTGGGCTTGTTTCTAAAGCTATAGTTGTTGTGAATTTGTCTGTTGGTGTTAGCTGCTGCTATGTCTGATTGCGTTGCCAACTTATCCATGGTTATCATGTCATAGCTTGATCGTCTAGAGTTGATAGAGTTATATGGTGAGTTGCTTGAGCCTAAACTTCCTCTTCTCTCACGGATTCTGCTCTTGTGCTTTTCTGAAATCATTTCCTTAATTAAACTACTTGTTTTACTCTTAGGGGCTGTTGTTTTTGGCGTTGTTCTAACATCGGTAACTAAGATCTTTGGGGTGGGCTTTCTTTTAACTGGTTCACTCCTCAGAGCAGATTTCTGATGTGTAGACGATCCAACTCTTAAGCTAGTATTATCTTTATTCATATTAGACGTTATTTTCTTTTATGCTGTAATCTATGCATTAAACTGCGTGGTCGGTCTATGTAGTTCATTCTCTGAATTGTCATAAGTTCTTCTAAATAAATAATTATTAAAAATGAAACTTACAGTTTAAAGTTAAATTTTTTTTTTTTTTTTGAAATACAACACCGGATTTATTCAATGATAACTTCCCAAACTACATGCTGTATTAGTATTAAATATCTCATCATACTGCTGACCCTCACATTTTGTTTAAACCAAAAATAAATTATGCATAAAGATAAATAGAAAGATATATAAATAACAACAATAATATCAGCATGCTAGTTAAAAAACTTATATTAACAAATCGTTCAAAGCGTCCAATTCCTTTTGCTTTATGTGCTTTAATATGTACAACTCTTGTTTGTCAAAGTTGGCTAGTTTGGATTGATTTTCTGATTTACTATACACAAGTTTTTCATAATTAAGCTTATCTTTTGAGCTTCTTTTGAATATCCAATCCCATATTTCCTTTTCGCTAATTTGTGTTTCGGATTTGAAGTTTCTTTCCTCCAATTGAGTTTGCTTTGATACTGAAGAATTGGTTCTATATCTGTCTATCAACAAATATACTATAATGAGCCAAGTCAAATATTGACTAATGACAGGGAAGCTAGGAATAGTTTGAGTAAAGGAATGCCATTTATTTTGCGGCTCAGTGTCTACCTTGCCTTGCTGTTCTTCATCATTAATTTTTTCTTGAGACGTGGAATTTGTTCTTTTAGGTTTTTTACTTCTACTCTTCTTTCTAGATTTTCCATTTGAAGGATTTGCATTTCCCTTTTGACTATTTAAATCATTGATCTTTTGCATTGCTTCAAACAAAGATTTCATGGATGCCTTTTGCCCTGCAGTGTTTCCGGATTCTACAGGACCCTTTATCCATGATTTACCAGTCCATACAACTTTGGTGAATGCCCTCATTTTTACACTAGCTTCACCGACCCAATAAAATATCATATTTGTAATGACATGGAAAGATTTACCTGATGGAACATCTGGCGTTTCTGTAGTCTGGTTTATTATAAAGCACTTTGATAAATCAACTTTTTCAAGAACATCCTTCACCAAACACTTTGTTTCTTTAGGTCCTAAAGAGCTATTCAACGGCTTCACATAAGAATAGCTTCTTTTATAATAACCATCTTTGAGCCCTTCACCATTATCATCTTCAGGGTATAATTGTGGGACTTCCGAAATGGTGTTATTACCACCTTTTTCTAATAATTCATACATGTTATCAGACATCATTTTTAGGACCTTACCTAAAGTTGTATTCTGAAGAGTATAATCCGCAATATCAGTATCATTAGTGTAACTTTTTAGATCAGGTTCGTAGTTTGAGCCTTTATTTGGACCAAAATCAGTGTTATCGGCATTTGAAGATTCGTTGGGCCTAAATTCTGCACTTTCCTCATATTCATCATCAGTGGTCATATCATCATCACCTTTGTCAACACTATTATCTTCAGAATCATCAGTAGCTATTCTATCACTCGAGTTTTCATAGTCTTCGCTTTCTGAAGATGAATCTATAAATCCGTGGATCATTTTCTTAACAGGGGGTTTCAACTTTAAACCATCACCCTCATTATCAAAGATCTGGGGTAGTTTAAAGCTTATATTTCTTGATCTATTCAAACCGTTTTTATTTACTAAAGGAATTCTGGGGGGGGATTTGAGAAGGGTTTTCACCAATATCAGAGATTATGGAATCACTCCATCTTTTCATAATCTTTTCAAATACAGAATCTCTATTCAAAAAGGAAGCGAATGTATAAGTTTTATCTAAGGTCTTTACAACAATTCCATTTGGAAACAAAATGGCTGTGGTCTTTTTTTCCAACTGAACAATATCCTTGAGGTCAATTTCTATCTCTGTTTTTATACCAAAGATATTACTTCTAAAATGCAAGTTATCGAAATTGAGATACAATTTACCCTGGATCAATATGTCTTTTTGAAGTGCACAGGAGAAAAATTCATCTTTGAAGGACGTCTTGCTTTCCGAAGAATCAGTGGATAAAGACGCTTTATCATCGTTTGAAGACTTCCCAGATTCCAACGTTTGAGTGTCAGTTTTAGTTCTGTTCAAGGCTATCAGACAATTGGAGCTGTTATTTCTTGATCTAGCACCATTCAGGATGTCTTGCTTGCTAACGGATTCTCCTCTAGATCTGTTTTTCAACTTGGCCATACTTAGTGGTACCAGTGAAATGGTCCCGTTTTTTTTTTTTTTTGCCAAAACTTTTTCTTTACAATCAGAATCCTGACTACAGCTACTGAATGGTTTCAAGCGTATTCTTGGCCTCTTTGGCTTTTGTTCAATGAGGCTTCCTGAACCCCTACTTCCTGTTTCATACATAGTTAATGCTCTTCTTGGTAAATCTGAAACCGCCCTTTGAGGTGTAGAACGCTTAAAGTTGGGAACTGGTGACATCGATACAGCATCTTCTGTGTTTTCATTTTGTGTATTTATAATATAGTCATCCGTGATATGTAAATCTGGGTCACGTTCTTCTTGAAGCTCACCAATATCTTCATCAGATTCATAATCTAAAGAAGGTTTTTGTACATGTTGAAATCCTATTGATTTTATAGAGTTTTCTTTTGTTGATGATGAAGAGTCATTGTTGGTATATGCTGTTTTGGTATCATGATTTAGCTCAAATTCTGTATCGCTAAATATAGATTTTCTACTACTGTAGTCTTGATAGTTTTTTCCTGACTCAAAAGGCTTTTTCGGCGATTCTGCTTGCGTTTCTCCATCCGCATTGTTTTGATCTTGTGGATGACTTGTTTGTAGAATTGAGTTCAAATTATCCAAAAAAGAATTAGACTTATGAATAGAATCCAAATTATTATTCAAAGATTGATGATTGTGATCTGCTTGATCATGTTCAATAGGTAATAAGTGCTCAATAGCAGATATAAAATTGTTCATGAGCTTTATTTTAGGTTTCTTACCTGAACTTGTGCTCGTATCCGAATGTGCTGAAACCATTTTTGAAGAATTATATGTATATCTTTTTTATTTTTGAAGAGAGCATACAATGAAAAGCAAAGAACTACTATTTAAAATTAGTGTGTCCAGTTTAACTTTTGATTATATTACAAAGACTTTTAGCACAATATATGGAGCTGTGTCTCTGACCTATGAATAGTTTTTAAGGATTGTAAAAATCAGCAGTTTGGTCTTCTTAAAAGAGAACTTTATTCTTAGCTTAGTGTATTGGCTTCTTTTAACCCAACAGTGATGAAATAATCATTAATTTGGTTTCCTTTTTTTATAACTTGTCTCTTTTAAAAAAAATAAAGGTATGAAATGTGAAGAAGGAAAAAAGGGGAGTGCTCAAAAAAAGTACATAGCGTTTCAATTATTGTGGTCTCTCCCTATAAATCATCTTCTAATGTTCTTTTTTTAGCGACCATTACGCGCAAACGTTAATCTGGCGCTAATTTCGCCCTTTGAGGCAAACAAAGCTACAAAATGGGCTTAGCCTTCAATTTTTCTTGACTGAATGCCTGGCAGAGTTTTCGGAACATGTTATTTTTACACATGTTGTTAACTGCTAGCCCATAAACTTTTCAATTGCAATGATTCCGTCAAATTGTATCAAGGAACATTACACTAAAGTGTCTAATTATAGATTGTACAGCAGAAACAGCGTTTTGATCCGTTTGTTGAGAAAGCTCCGTTCAATCCCTTGTATATTTTCATAAAAAGCATCTACATTACAAATTATTGTGAGAATAAAAAGAATTCTTAAATAGAAAGAAAAAAATAAAAAACCAATAAGAGGTTCTCCTATATATAAAACCTATATTTGTTCAGCCCATTCGTTTTCTCTACGAATAGCTTCCTTTTCCTCTTTTGTGAAATCATCCTCAATATTGAATATCTGTCTTATTTCAACATCAGATTTACCTCTTATCATATTGGCTATGACCTTACAACCAGAGTCCAACAGTTGCGGGATATTTAAGTAGTTACTAGCCAAGATGATTTCATACATGGTCTCTTGATTAACAGAAAAAAATTGCTTGTCCCATTCATCCAGTGGATCTGTTCTTCTTAAATCATCAACGGAAGTTGATGATGTTCCATCGTTGTTGTAATCCAAAGTAGTGTCGTTCTTATGATGTTCCAACCATTTGATAATCTTTGTTAGTATAGATGATCTAACATTAGGTATTGGCATAACAATGTCGTTTTCTGTTTGAGCATCCTCTTCTTGGTCTTCATCTTCATCGTCATCTATGTCATTAATATCATCCATCAATGATGATTTTGCGTTTACTGTTTCCTTTTTATCATTTTTGAAATCTTGTAAAAAGTTCTTGATCAAAATTGACTTGCTAATTATGGATTCAGGGACTTGATGTTCTGCACCTTCTCCTGATACCAAGGTGATCATTTTATCTCCTTCTGACATTTCGTATATAGAAAATATGTTAAAGGTATTGAGTCAATGGTTATTAAAAATATCTTTGGTTGCTTAACTTTATTTTTTTCTTACAAATATTACAAATTAAGCTAATGTAATAACTATATAAACAAGGATAAAAAATCGTAGTGGAAGCAATTTTCTACTGTGTATTGATTTCAATGTGATATTTTTTTTTTACCCCCTCCAGTGAGAGTTATATATATTTTGTTAAATCCGTTAGGAGTATCACCCAATCGGGAAAATCTCTAATCCTACACTAAACAATGTAGTTGCTAATTCAAGAGTACTTACACGTTAACGACATGCTCTATCTTTTTGATTAGTATTGTAATAAACATTGCAAACTTACCTTCAGCAATCTGGTCTTGCATTTCAGTTTCATTGTCAAAGTCCTCCAAGTAATCCACCAATTCATCGTATTCTGCATCGTTATCATCATATAAAATATGAATAATATCCCTTTGTATTGCCTTAATCTCCTGGTTGCTAGTATCTTCGGCTTCTAAATCAACCAAGCTCTCCTGTATGACTTTATTATTAAAGTTTAAAAACATTCCTAAGTTGTCTATGTTTTGATCAAGAATGTTTTGCTTGATAAAGTTCAAGAATTCTGTATATTTTAACTCCTTCATAATTATCATTTCTGAGTCATCATCTTCCTTTAGTTTTATTGAGTTATTCAAGAATAGAACTTGTATCTTTGGAAGGTTTTTGAAGTATGTATAGATGATCGTTTTTTTATTATGCGATGAGACTTTGTTGTTCTTGATTATTGCATTCAATACTTTACGCATTAACAATACATTCAATAAAAGTACTATAGTTTTTTCACTCAGCTTTTTCCATAGTTCCATTTTGATCTGATCATCATCGTTACCCTTTATATTCTTCTTAAGTTCTTTAATCTCCTGTAGTAATGGATTATTTATGGACTTGATTAATTCATCAAACTGACTTAACTCTAAAAATTCCTCCTCAACATCGACATCAGCAACCTTATCTTGTTCTTCCTGATCATAAAAGCTCTCATACACTTTGTACATCAAATATGAGGCTGTCGCAATAGTGGTACCATACTTGACAAAAGTTTTTAACTGTTTTTTGAGACTAGAAGAGTTATTGTTAGTCATTAGATTATTAAGGTTGTTATTCTGAATGGTTGTTTATTGATTCTATCATGAAAAACATTGAAGATCAAACATGTAAATATAATTTTCACTCGTGTAGAAAGGGGGAATGTTCCTGAGAGCTTTTGAAAATCTATTAGTAAATTAACGTGTGGACATTTATATATATATTTTTTTTTGATCTATCAACAGTCGCTTATTCAAGCTAACGTATCAAAAAGTCATTACTTATTACATTAAAATATTATCCACTCATAGAAACATATCTGTATATTATTATAACTTGATTCAACCTCTGCGTATGTCTATTTTAGATTATCAAATAGGTTGAAACTATTCCGTTTATGATTGCTGTTTTATGATTAATCACTTGTGTTTTCGTGCAATCTCTTCATGAATCTATTGATAAGTTCTTGATTTTTATTCAGAGATTCTTGGTCGTCACTATCTAAGACATTATATATTTGAAGAAGTTTGAGGATGTGATCCAAACCATCATTCAAATGTTCATCCTTGTCTTTTTCAATATTTTCCAGAATTTCCTTGTCATTCTTAAGTTCCAGTATAGTTTTTTTTAACAGTTTTAAGATTCTTTCTTGTTCGTTATTATCAGACATGATTTATGTTTTTAGGCAAGTATATATTAGAGTTTATTTTCCTTGAAGATTTAAAGAGACATCTTTTTGTTTATATCTTTGTTGATACTTTCTCTAATATTAATATTTCACGATGATCGCCGAAGATATTTAATCCTCATATAAAGCAGTAAATTAAAAAGGCATAAAAAAAAAAGAAACGAAAAAAAAAAATAGGATAAAAAATATATAGCTAAACTCCGATGTAACTACCAATGTTTGGATTAAATCAGCAAGTTGGTATAATAAAACTCTAATCTTTTATCCCAACTAGAAGTGATAAGATTTAGTCTTTGCTTTAACTCTGTTATTTCCCTATAAGATACCCAATCACTATCCGTAACAGTCTTTATGTAGAACTCGATAATATCCACTTCCACTTGTTTTACTTTGTTTAGAATATCTAAATACATTTTGAAGTCAAAATCCAACAGCTTCAGTTTACTGAATTTCTTGTTCTTTTTGTTGATCAAGTCACTTAAGTACTTGTAGTTTTTTTCATCATGGATCAACAGCGATTCCCTCATTCTTCTATCTTGCCTTCCAAACAAGGTCATACTGATATTGGCCTTATTTTCTGAATAGATGTTTCTGTATTGCTCTGGAATACTCAATTCAGAATTTGTTACATCTAAAGTTGGCTTTTCTTCTAATGACTGTGATTCAGATATATTTCTTGCAATAAATGATGTTGACTTGGTGAACGACATGTTGTTCTGTCTTACTGATTTTACATTGCTACTGGAAACACTGCTCTGCTTTATATGAAGTGGTGAACTGTTGTTCATTCGGTTGTAATCATTCAATCTGACTACAATGTTTTTAGACTTTGGCAAAAGCTTCGAAGGAATGCTAGATGAATGTTCATCACTTGGAGAAATAGCATCTAGATTAAGGTTCATGTTGTTGTTCAACAAGGAATGGCTGCTTTTGATTTCGTTGTTTAAGTTTCCTGAGTTTGAAGAGTTGCTATTGCTGAACAACTTTATGGACTTCTTTGAAAATAACTTTGGTCGTGAAGTGTTTCCATTTGTTACATTGTTTGTTGATGAGTGAATGTCGGTATCTAGTTTATTATCTGATCTGAATTTCTTAAAGCTGTTAGATTTGTTCAGTAAATTTGTCATATTGTTTGATTGTTTTTGGCTTTTTAATCGTCTTGATTCAACTAGTTATTGCTATGTTTCCAATGATATAGTCATATAAAACTGTGCAAACTAAAGAATATTGACAAGATTTTCTAGAAAGCAACGCGTTGTTTGCCCATTACTATCGCTTGTTGAAATCTAATTTCATGATAGAGGAAAATCCCGTGAGCCTTAACGCAATTTACCACTTTTTTTTTTTTTTTTCGATCTACTTCAGGAATATATTGGCATGTGGGTATGTCCGATTTATGTCTAATCCTGACACACCCCCTGATATTTACAAACCATACCGCAATCGTATCTGTATAATTTTTTGTTGAGTTGGGTTAAACATCAAAGTAACAATAATAAAAGACAAAAGGAAAAAACCTATAAATCTAAACTAGCTTGACATAAAAGAGCATCTTCAAGGTAATCATGGATGTTGTATCAAGCTTTTTCAACTCACAATCTACGAGTGATTCTAACGACACCAATGACAACAATACTAGCGACTCTAAGGAGTCCTTGAAGCCCTTATCTCAGATGGCTAATCAATATGCCTCTGAGAAGCTGATTGAGAAACTCTTATACATGTCGCTGCCTTCATCTGCTTCAAATAGTCTTTTATCTAATGAAGCATCACTTACGGACTCCCAATCGATCTTGAAATCCAATAAAAATAAATATCTGCAGATTCCTTCCAGTCAAAACTCTGTTTTTTCCAATGATAAATACTACTTGCTAAAGATGCTGTCATACGAGAACAGAATGAAATATGCAGCGTCAAGGCCAGGACTGTCTCTACAAATCATGTCCAGAAACTTTATCAACTTGAATGCCAGATTATCTGTGCCTTTTTTTGTAGTTGATGTTATAGAAGAGATATTCACTTGGAAAAATAAGTTTTTCACTATATCATTCATGATTATTATGTGTCATATGATTCTATATCCCCAGTTGGTTTTGATAGCATTGCCAGCACTTATCTACACACAACTGATAACACCGAATTACTATCAAAAATATAAACCCAATGAGTTTTCAATAACTGAACTAAACACGTTTTCTGATCAACCTATATTGAACACTGTGAACATACAACCGGAAAAGGAACTTTCAAAAGAGTTTATCTTGAACATAACGGATCTTCAAAATAGAATGTCTTTGTACACGGAAGCATGGGACTTTGTAGTAAGTAAACTAAACACGTTTCTCATATGGAAAGATGAAGATAAAACGATATTGACCTCTGTAATTTTATTTGCCTCAGTTCCAATGTGCTTGCTGCTTAAGGTACACTTTAAACCAATATTGCTTGTTTTATTTCTGAGCATGATGATAGCCAGCCATCCTGATATAAAGGCCAAACTGTTAATATTTTTATATTCCGAGGACACAAGATTGAAACTGTTGACATTGACAAACAAATTCCAGGATACTGCAACAAGGGAAATTGAGGTCTCCCATAGCGAAAGCATCCTGAAGACATGCAAGGCATTAATGAGACAGCAGAAAGTAGGAATGAACTGGGAAACTGTGCTTTCCCTTGATGACTACTCACCTCCAATCAACTACGTTTTTTTAGAAAATTCACCATGGAAGATGGTGTTAACGCAAAATGATACACAAGCGTTGAATAATGACAACTGGATTTATACAGAAGATAAGCAGTTCAGAGAGAGAGTATACGTCAGACATTGCTTAAGAGAAAGCTTTACTAAGCAGGAAACAAAACAATTTGATAAGGATGATTATGATGGGATCTTGGTTCTATAGTATATAAAAAGCTTTATCTTTATTTTTAACTTTTCTTTTATTCAAGATAGGAAATCCATTAAGTTCATCGAAACAGGAGCCTTTTGTTCCTTGTCTTTCTTTTGCTTGAGTTTTTGATGTATAATCAACTTATTCTTACTCTTCAGCTTTTGTTTCTTACTAGTTTCCGTTGATATAGGCACCTGCTTAGTTTCTGGTTGTTTGATATCCAATTCTGTTTCGTATCCACAGCTTGAGCATTTCTTTATCAATGTTTTTTCATCTTTTAGGTGTTGGTTATAAGTCTTTCCTGCTACCATATATTCATAACATTCATTACAGATAATGCTAGGACCATTTTCCTTTTGGTCTTTAGGCTTTATGCCAGATATTCTTGGATATTTCCATTTACTTGTTTTCCGAACCTTACCTAAATCTTTACCTCGGAGCTCTTCTGGAAGGATAAGTTTATTTTTTTTGCTGGATTGAAGTAGTTTTACAAAGTAAAGAGATGACAACTCCTTAGGAAATATGTCTCGGTTGTTGGAAGTTTGAACAAACTGATTGTACAAATGCTTTGTATGAGCTAGTTTAAATTCCTTCTCTTCATTAGATTTGTAATTCATTGGTATATACGATAAGGCGAGCTAGATTTTTTTTCTATGCTTTTGGGACGATCATCAGTTTCTCTTTCTTGTATACTGGATGTAGGTAACAAAATTGGATATATTTTCTTTTTTTTTTTTTCTTTTTTTTAGAGATTAATGAGCAGCGCTACTAAATTATGAAATATCAATTAACTAAAAAAGAAAGAGATTAGGATTATCGCACCAAGTTAAACGTGATTAAACACATCTGTCTTTAAGTAATTTTGAAGGTTTATGCATTTTTGCTCTTATAAATCTCTGAATATAACCTATTACAAGAATTGTAACATCGACAATATACTAATATATTAGCTATAGTATTACATATTGAAACAATCCTAGGAAAACATCCATTGTTCAATACATGTCAAGATTTAATAATAATTCCAGGTTTGATCCAAAACCTAACAATGCTGACTTTATTGAGGAAAAACAAATCAAACAACTCATCCTTGCTGACTTTAAACTGATATATTTAAAAAATAAGAAACAACAACTTAAGCAAGTAATTAACAATAAGTTTCGTGTACAGGTGAAGGACATAATAAGATCTTCATTATCATCGACAACTATTTATATAAATTTTTTCACAAGTAAGGATTGTCGAATATGTTATGAAAACCGGTATAGTTTAGAAAAGGGGATATATTTGAAGCTTCCCAAAAAGCCCCTATTTAGCGATGACGCCAATGAGAACTTGTTTACCTTTGAGATATCCAATCCTCAAATAAAAAATAGAATCTTGCTTTATAATGAAATTAGGGAGTTTTTACCGGAGGGAATAACAAATTTGGAACCATTGGACAAAAGAAGTGGGAAATATAAACTTGCATTCAAAAGCCTACGAATATACTTGAACTTCAAAAGGTTTTTGGAAAAGAACCCAGAAATTAAACTAAGTAATGGGGTACACATTACATTTACTGATTTGAATAAAAAACAACAGAAAGGTAAAAAGGACTTAGAAAAAATAGACAAGACTTTGATCAACATCAAAGGAAGAAAGTTATCCAAACAAAAGAAAAAGACAGTAAAACATTTTAGGTACAATGAAAAAGACACTCGTTCCATGGTGGTATTTGACATTCTTAAAAACATCAAAATCCTAAATGCAGACAAGAAGATAAAGTATAGAGTGATAAAGAAAAGTAAACCAAAGCCTAACAGAATCATGATGTATTTGGATGCTGGCAAGGATATAAGAAGTCAAAAGAGACACTTGAGAAGCTTGATTAAATCCAATATCATACCTGTTAACAAAAGTAAAGTTGAAAGAAGATTTAAGAATGAGATTATCAAACATGATTTAAATAAAGAAAATTGGGCCACTGGCTTATAGTGAGAAAAAAAAAAAAAAATTACATACTTATAAACAGTCTTCTAAAATATTCAAACAGTTGTTGGCAACTCTACCCAGCTCACTGTTACCCTTTCTATCAGCTTCAGTGAAGCCAAAGTCTTTTTTTATCATTTCCAAGTTGATTTTTAGTATATCAAAGTATTGATCCTTGATGACATTGACTCTGGCATTGAAGTCCTGGAAGGAAACAAAGTCTGTGTTGTCATTATCATTTGTGTTTGCGTTCCATTCCTTGATGTTGTTGATTGCAAGCTTTGAGCTAAACAGTTGCAATCTGGTGTATGGCTGACAGGTGTTGCTAGGTAGATGACAGTCGATCACACCCTGGTCATTGGAATTGATATCCCTCTTCAAAACCTTCGTTAAGAACATCTGTAGAGCTTTCAAGTTGTTAAGTTTGTATGTAACAGTCTTTTTCGATAAAGTAACATTTCCGGACATTGCTGAGTTATTTAGTTTCAAATTTTGCTTATCAATCAAATTATTGTTTTTGCTTGTGGATTTGATGTTTTTGTCAATACCAATGATATCCATAATCCCATTCAATAAGTTCAAAAAGAACTTGTTGTTAATCATCAGTATTTTCTCAATGGTTATTAACTTGTTGGATAGAATGATGAGTAAAAACTTACCTGTATGAAGCTTTATGTCTCTCAAAATATGTGTTATTCCATTTATCAAGTATAACATGATGTTGTTTAAGTTAGCGATGATTATATCTGGATGGTGCACATTGATCAACTCCAAAAGCTTACCAAACTCCTCTCTAACAGCAAAGTCGGGATCAATGAATAGGTGCAAGGAGTTTTTAATTAGATTAATCAACTGAAGTTGATTCAGCTGATCAAAGATTTTTATGAATGTTGTCAAAGTTTCCTTTCTTGGAACATTTGAGTAATGCTTCAACAGGGAAACCTTGGCTACAAAGTCTTGATTGGTTAATGCAAGGCGTGGATTGGGAGTTCCTGAAGGAAGCTTTTCAATAGGTTGATTGATCTTTCTTTGATTTGCTAGTTTGATTTTTTTGCTGTTGAAGCTGATGCTGGTTTCATTGCTATTTGTCAGTTTTTTACCAACTTTTAACTTCTTTTTGACAAAGTCTTTTTGCTTTTCTGTTTTCTTTTTAGCCATGGTGTGTTATGTTGGTCTTTTTTGGTTACTTTTGATACTTCTACTTTGTTTAATGTTATAATCTGTTTTTAGTACATTTATTATTTTTTGATAAATATCCTAATAAGGATATATTCTTGATGAGCACTTGGACTATATTTTTATGCATATTCTCATAATGTTGAATTTGCAGACCAAAAAAAAAAAAGAAAAAAAAAAAAGAAACATGGATAAACAACATGGTAGCGTGTATTTTGGTTCTATGAAAAAAAAAATGCCAATCATGCTAAAGTAAATTAAAGCATTTTGAATATGTAATAATTATAAAATTTCTTTAATTGATCTAAATACATTATATATGATCACAAACATATCAATAAATATCCAAAATCAACCTAAAAACAAAATATTGGCTTTATTGTAATGGGAAGAAAGAATAGAGATGATGATCTAGTCTTGTTGAATATGATTAACGAGAAGATTTCAGCAAAGACAAACCCTACTAGTCAAGGCAGCAAAAAGAAAAACGTGTTTGAATTTGTTCAACCTGACGAGATAGATGATGAAGATAAAGACACCTTAGAAACATTTGAAGATGTAAAGTCCCTCAACCATATCACCTTTGGCAATAAGAAAAAGGTACCAAAGAAGAAAAAGAAGAAAGCCAATTCAAAAGTCATAAATTCAGATGCATCGCTATCGGAATCTGAGGATGATGATGAAATAAACAAGTTGTTGAAGGATATAAAGTTAAACTCTAACACCAACAAGTCCTCAAAGGAAAAAATTGATATAAGAAACTTGAATGATAAAATGAGAACGTCCATGTGTTCCTTATTGGATGATACCGGATACACTGAGTTCATGCCTTACTACACAACAATAATTGAGGATCTTTACAATCAATTGGATCCTTCAATAGTCAACAAGAAGAAGTACTTAGATTTTGAAGTTGAACTGGGTCTACTATTTGATGATCTTGACAAGGAGACGCTATCCGATGATTTCATGGAGACATCCCATCCACAGCTGAAGGCTTTGAAGAAAATGATCAAGCCCTGGGGGGTTAAGAAGAATGGCGTTGAAGTTGTGCCACAAGGTAAAAATTTGAGCAAAAATTTGAAGTTTTCACATGTCAGAGCTGATTACATACCAACTTGGTTTTCAGCTTATCAAATGGAAAAGTTGAACACTGATGAATATGTCTTAAAGAACTGGGAACACGAAAGAATAAATGATTGGAAGGATGTGATCAAAAGTGACTTTGACAAATTAAAGGACTTGAAGAAGTTTACTTATTACAAAATAGCTCCTGCTGATGTGGAAAACAATGTAAAGACCACAACATCGTTCTATCTGAACATTCAACTATCTCAAGATGTGAATCAATTTATGACCGAAGCCAGACATTTCCACAACTATTACAACTTGTTGTACATATATCAAATGCTGCAGGTGCTACTGATACAAAGTAGCAGCATTGATCAGAACAACGACAAGTTCCCTGAAATCAACTCATTACTGAACAGAGCTGTTTTTGTTGTTGATAGATCAATGAAGAGACAATTCGAGTTTAATGGGTTTAATCAGTTACCATACAACTACTTCTACAATAGAATCTATTACTTAGTGCTCTTGCAATACACCCGAGTCTTGAATAGTAAGGGTCTTTATAGAACAGTTGGTGAGTGGTGTAAGGCTATATTGAGTTTGTCACCTGTGGAGGATCCAATGGGGATCAAGTACTTTGCCGGTGATTGTTGGATCAGGAGTTCAGACTATCAATGGATTGTAGATTATTGTGAAAGTGGACTAATCAATAAGTATAAAGAATGGAAGTGTTTGAACATTATGCTGTCAGGAGTTCTGGCACTTATAAGATTGGAAGATGAGGTTAAATTAAAGGAGTTTTTGAAGAAACATTTCTTTGTTAAGGACAATAACAATGTTTTCTTAAATCAGTCTCAATACATTTTGAACTGGGGTATGAACAATTTCTTAAAAATAGCCTTGAAGCAAATTGATCATTATGAAAAGAATCTCTACATCAAGGAATATGATGAGTTGTGTTTGCAATTTTATTTGCAAAGCTATAAAGATATTTGGACAGATGATGACTTACAATACCTGGATAATATTTGGAGAAAGATTGATACTATCATAATCAAAAATGACAACATACTCATTAATAATGGTTCTAATGTTACAAATGCTCATTTTATCAGAGGAATTCCTTCGAACTTCATTAGAATGAACATCATCATATCCAATAATCCTATACTGTCAAAAATGTCCATACTGAATGACAAAAACCTCAAGAACTATCCATTTGATCCACTTCCTAATGTTGATTCTTCGTTTGATTATATCGAGGACTTTGTGAATAAGGGATTATTAAGCCAAATGTATGAAAACAGACTGATGACTGAAGACATTGAGATTCCAGGGATGTTATAGAAAGTTTTGTACACGTAAGCCAACTTGTTTGAATTCACACATTGTATAAAGTTATTATTCTTTATTTTTAAAACCTAAAATATATATGTACCTAAAGTATAAAATGCTGATGAGTAATGAAATTCTTTCTTCTTTTTTTCCTCTTTAACTATTCTTCTTCTTTATTACTTCCCTCTTCCTTTCCTATACTTGAAGTGAAAGTCTTCATGCCGTCGTTAGTTGACGAAAATGTGGGGATACTGGTGAATGCACCTTCAGGTACATTTGAAAACCCCCAGTGAATGTTTGGAATAACACTTGAAAACAAGGGTATGTTTGCAAATGTGCTCAAGTACTGTGCATTGGCATCCTGAAGTGTCTTGTTGTCCATTGGAAGGCCGCTAGCAACATTGTTTGTCAAGTAGCCATTCCCAGTCATCATATCGGGAAAGGCAGATCTGATGGGGGTGAAGCCAACACCATTGAAAAAAAATTTGTCGTTGTAGTTAGTGGATTGATGATTGGCCTGTTGCATTTGAAATGGATTCACATAGCCACCCATGGGTGAAACTAGTTGATTGATGTAATTGTTGTATTCTTGGTTAACATTGTTTTGCGCAACATTGTTAAATTTACGCTTCTTGCTAACATTATCCTCTGTGTAAACGTCTGCAATTGGGGGCTCGCCAAGGTTATTGTGATGAAGATGTGGATCAACCCCGTCACTGTACTCTACCTTAACATTTGCGTCATCAATCTTGATGATTTTTTGTTGATTTAGTTTAATGTTGTTACTGTCTGGAACATGAATGGTTAAACCCAAATTTTTCCTCTTTTTGGCTAACCCCATGGGTTTTTCAGTGTTGATTTTAGAACTGTTGATGCTGACTGGAGGATTGGTGTTGTGGTCACTCTTTATGGTTGGTGATTTTTGGCTCATTGCAGATGTAGCATAATCAGCAATGTTATCATCAAAGTTGAATTTCACATTATTAACAGATGGTGTCTTTACTCTATCCAATGATTTCATGTACATGCTTAGTTGTTCATACAGTTTATTCTTACTGAGGACATTGTCATCGCTTTTATTTTTAGTTCTGTTGAATCTGGAAGTTGGTGACTTTCCTAAAAGGGTTTCATTATTTAAGTCTTGGTACTTATACTTGAAGGAGATTGCAGGTTCAAAAATAGGCTGTGTTGTGATAGATTTTTTTATGGTATCCATTTTGGACAGCAAAGTTTGGTTTGATGGATCCATTTTCAAATCCTGGAGTATAAGATCGAGATCAAATTCTCTTTTACAGTCACGCTCCAAGCAATCAGCAAACAATCTGTCATGAAGAACAGAAAACCAAAAGAAAACTTTTTGTTTTTTTTGAGTCTTTATGCACCCGTTTTTGTTCAGAAATTGAAGCATTTCCGATTTTGGGAGCTGCAGGCTACAATCCTCATCGACTTTTAGTGATCTCAAATCTGAGAAGATCCCCTCTTCAAACTTCTTTTTGTTGATGATTTTTCTGCCAAATTGCTCAAATCTAAAGATGAGGATTTTGGTGATATCAGTACCTGTTATGTAGTATAGATTGTCCCAGTATATACAAGAGATGTAGCCTAATGAGTCATTTAGATAGTATTTTCTTAGTATTTGGTTTGGCATCCACTTGATGGGAGCAGTAACAAGAAAGAACTTTAAGTCTTCAATAGCTTTTATACGATTGGAAATATCCTTTCTCAAGTGAAATGGAATCTCACTTCTGTCCTTAAAGTTGTTTAAGTTGATGTTGTTGTTATCCATTTATAGATCTCTTGATAGCTTGGTTATGGTTGGGTATTGTTATTGTATGTTTATATAGGCTATTTGGGGATATTAATTAGAATGCTTTAATAAAAATATATTGTACTAATTTCTATATCAATCTATGTTCAATTTTAAGAATAGAAATATGATTTAACTAATGTGATTTATGAAACATATATGAAACATTAGATGTTTGATTCTAAAAAAAAAATTACAAAAGACAAAAACATTGACTAATGGAGTTTTCAAAATAAAAGTTTTCCTTTTTTTTCCAAATTACGTTTTTGAGGGATTTCATGTTTTGAAAAAGAAAAATAAATGACAAGCAATCGGAGCTAACAGCAGGTTGTTAAACGTGGTAGTTTTGTGGTAATTTTTTTAAAAGAAAGTAGTCACACGCTACCAAGCACAATTACCTGAACAGTAACAAATATTGATCAAAATACCACAACAACAACAAAAGAAAAAAACATATAAACCTTAAATATAACATCAACAGTAAATAAACCCATCAAAAACCATATATTATCATGAATAACATAGAGGACAACATAGCTTTGTTTATATCCATCACCAACTGTTCCGATGCTAACAGTGCCAGACATTACCTAGATATGTGTAACAACGACTTGAATCAGTCTATTCAACTATACTATGACACCTCACAAAATAACAGTGATAACTATACGGCACCTATGACATTCAACACAGAAGCACTAAATGATTTACCTGAAGAGGAAGTTTTCATCCCAGAAGTCCAGTATGGCGGTGTTGGTGGCTACTATGAGGACCTCAGGGATGAAGAAAGTTCCTTGGACTTTGAGGTCTCTGGTGATGACAACAGCAGCGATCAAAGCGATGACAGCGATGTTATTGAAATAGACTACAATGGCAACTTTATCACCAAGCTAACCCATGAAGAGAAATTGAAGAAGATGTTTTCGAAACCCATGGATCTAATATTCAACAAGGGCCAAGACATAGCCACCTTGAAGTTCTATGCAAAGAAAAGAAATAAATGGATCCTTATAAACATTCAAGACGTTAACAATTTTGAATGTATGAAGTTGAACAGAGACATTTGGTCAGACCCCATCATCAAATGTATACTCAAGGAGAACTTTTTATTTAACCAATTTGATAAGACTGAAAGAGCTGGAAGGGAGTACTTGTTTTTACACCCCTTGAGTGAAAAAGTTCCTGGGATCGTTAGAAAAAGACCGACATCTATTGTTAATGATGGTGTTGTTAGAGATGACTTTGGCGACAGACTTGAGCTTCCTGTTATTGGGATCATTGATCCTGTTACTGGGGCTCTTATGGAATGCTGGAACGGAGGTATACAAAATAAACTTGAATTTATAGACGAATTGAACAGGTTTGTGGATTATTTTGCTAATAATAACCCTGACGCTGTGATTATCTCAGAAGATTCTCCAAAGGAACAGACTGAAAAAATACAAGAAGTAGTGGAAGATCCACTTCCCGAAGACGCGGATGAGACAGACGAGTATAGGGCCATATTCAACAATATTGAACCAAAGGAATATAAAGAACCACCATCAAATATGCCTTCTACAAGAATACAGTTTAGAATGTTCAATAATGGTAAGAGAATTATAAAGAAAGTTAGCATGGATGATAAAATAAGGAATCTATTTGCCTTCTGTAAGTATGACACGGAAAATTTTCCAGAGGCCTCATACTTTGAACTACATCTTGAAGGAAGCAACTTGATAGAACATGTGGAAAAAACCATAGAAGAAATGAACCTGAAAATGAGTAGTCTTACAGTAGAGTTTATTGAGTGATATGTATCATTTGTATATAACCAAGGGGTTGTCGGGGATAAGATAAACGTATATTTTTTATGCAACATCTCATTATTATTATTTTTTTTTTTGAGAAGGTTAGACACATAACTGATACAAACTTGAAAATATTAATTATGTAAAAAAAAAGGAAAAATAATACCAAACAACTACCCACACACATAAGCTTACATACACCAATGTTTTTTAAGATCAACAAGCTCATTCTGTTGTTAACATTCATATTGCATACAACTGTATCATGTGGAATAGAAGACAACACAAACAACTGGGCAGTATTGGTGTGCACCTCAAGATTTTGGTTCAACTACAGACACATGGCCAACACACTTTCCATTTACCACACGGTCAAGAGACTTGGGATTCCAGACAACCAGATCATTTTGATGTTGGCGGATGATGTTTCCTGCAATGCCAGAAACTTGTATCCAGGCTCGATCTTCAACAACAAGGACCACAACATTGATCTTTATAACTTTAACAACAACATCGAGGTTGACTACAAAGGGTATGAGGTCACTGTGGACAACTTCCTCAAGGTTCTCACAAACAAATTTGAACACCAAACAAACTCAAAGCGCCTATTGACCAACAAGGACTCAAATGTGTTTGTATACATGACCGGACATGGCGGTGAGAACTTCTTGAAGTTCCAAGACTTTGAGGAGATTGTGAGTGAGGACTTGAACATGGCATTCAACGAGATGTGGCTGAAGGAGAGATACAAGCAGATTTTCTTCATGATTGACACGTGTCAAGCGAACACCATGTTTGCGAAGTTTGATGCTCCGAATGTAGTGTCCATCGGATCAAGCGCCTTGGATGAATCATCATACTCACACCACACCGACATGGACATTGGTGTTGCCGTTATAGACAGATTCACTTATTATGTGTTGGAATTTTTGGAGGAAAACACCAAGGACAGAAACTACAATGGAACCCTTCAAGACCTATATGATTACCTAAGCTTTGATAAGGTCCACTCACACATAGGGTACAAAATAGATGGAAGCAAGAAATTGGAGGACATAAAAATCATGGATTTTTTTGGGCAAAAGCAGCAAATCGAGCCCTTGTCTGTTAATGATAATGAATCCTATTTCAGTGATTTCTTAAGAACAATGGTCAATCACACAGCAATCAATGGAAAAATAGACGAGTTGACCAAACCCAAAAAAATCTCCACCAATTTCAAAAAAAGACTTCTTAACGGTATTAACAAAGATATATAGAAAAATAATATTAATAATAATAAAAAAAAATAACATAAAAAAAAAATAAAAATAAAAGAAAAAAAAAAGGAAATCAATCATCTTCTATCTGCATGGATAGCCAGTTGTTTTTGTAATCCTCCATACTGACGATTTCCTCATTGACACTCTTTCGGGGATGTCTCTTTGTGAAGTGGAGGTCGCCCTCGTCGTCATCGTCTGAAAACACATCAATGTGCTTGCTGTTGAAGGAGAGCGTGGGCTTTGAAGTCAAGTTCTTGATGAAGCTAGGTCTGTTGAACTTCTTGAAGTGGAAAAACTCATTTGGTTGCTCCAGGTATGTTCCCGCTGAGTGTGATTTTCTTCTTCCGACCTGGGAGCTAAACTGTGGTTGTGGTTGGGAGGCACTGTTTCTTCTGTTGGCTGGGGACATGTATGTCTTCTTAGTGTTGGAGGCCATTGCTTTCATGCCAAATTCATTGTTGAATTCAGTGCTAGGAGGATACCCAGAACTTCTGTCCATGTTTGGATCGTTTTCCTCCAGTGTGAACAAGTGATCATCATCGTGATAGTTTTTCTTGAAAGTGTTCTTTTTATTGGCTTGTAAACTCTTCAATGATTCCTGCACCTTTATAAACTCGTGTGCTGTCTGAAACTTACCGTTTGTTTCTTCTTCATCGTCTTCATAGTCAAAGATATCATTGTTGTCCTCTTGACTGTTGATATTTGAAATAGCCTCCTCCTCAGAAGTGTCCTCCTTGTAAGCTGGGTCAGCATAAGATCCATTGGACTTTTTGTGCATGTAGTAGTTGAAGTTCTTGTTGTAGTGTGTGTTTTTAATACTGTTTTTGTTCACATACGAGTTTGGTTGACTACTGACAAATGAGTTGTGTGTTGACTTGAATGATAGCGGCTTGCTCGAGAATCCTGAATATTTACCCTCTGAGGCATTGTGTATATTTGGTGATAATCCGTTGGTGGTTTTGTACTTATCATACTTTTTGTTGTTGTATTTTAGTATGTGTTTATTTGGCTTTGGAATTCCCAAAGGTTTTCTAGACTTGTAGTTCTTGAAGAAATTTTCATTCGTCTTGGCATAGTCATCTCTTTTAGTTTGATTGTTGTTGTACATATACTTTTTGACAGGATAATTTCTTTCAAACTTCTTTAACTTGTTGAGATTTTTAGCCTTCCAACTATTGGCAACGTTTCCTTCCTTTTGTAATCTTAAAAACACATCTCCGGTTGTTTCATAATGCTTAGTGTTGATATCCACAGGTTCAATGGATTTTCCCTCAACAGGACTTTGTGGTGGTGAAATAATGGCACTTTCCACCCAGTCCTCAACATGAATATCCTTGTACAAGTCATGTTCAGATTTGTTATATATGGTGTCATTGAATGTGAACATTTTACAGCTGTTTAATAAATCAAAGATATTAGCAAAGTCCCTCTTACTTGGATTCAAACTCAAGCAGCTTACAACCAGTTTGTAAAATTGAGGGGTCATGGTATCAAATATATCCAAGATGGCCTCCTTACTGTAACAGTAATAGTTGAACAAAGTGTCCAGATTTGGCTTAGCAATTTCAAAGGGATTTTTGTGGAAGACTATATTTAGCATGGTGATACCTAAAGCCCAAATATCAACTTTGGATGAATCGTATGTCTTGTGGTTGTTCTCTGATGAGAACAATTCATCGTCGTCAAAGTCAAGCTTGTTAGTTTCATCGTCCTCATAATAAAACAACTCGGGAGCCATGTATCTTTCAGAACCCAAATCCTTTTCATCATTGATCAGTTGAACGGTGGCCAAACCAAAATCGGTGATTTTAATGTGCCACTTTGTGATGTCATATATAAGAATGTTTTCAGGCTTTATGTCTCTGTGATAAACACCATTCAAATGAATGAACGATATGGCCTTGGTGACTTGATTTATGATGTGGAAAAGCATTTTTGATGATCTGGGAATGGTGTCATGTTTTATGGCATCGTAAAGATCACCATGAGAGCAGAAATCCATGACTAAGTAAGCATCAAACTGATCCTTGGCAGAAATAATAAGATCAGAGTAGTTGAACGCAGCGTGCTTGTTGGAGATGTTGTTGTTCAAGGTCTTCAAGATGTTGTATTCATATAGACAGTTGTTGATATCACCGCTAGGTTCATCATCCTCGTTGTTGTTCAAAGTGTAGAAGTACTTGATTGCAACAAGATCATGGTTAATAATATCTCTGGCCAGAGTGATGTTACCGTATGAGCCTTTGTTAAGATCTTGAATTTTAATATATTTGTTGTTTAGAATCTGATCATTTTCGTTGTAATCAAAAAATGAGTAGTTTGGTTGTCTATGATCTACCTCAGACATAATGTGTTAAAAGAGTGTTAAGGAAGCATGGTATTATAATATTGTTTGAAATAGTAGTAGTATACAAAAAGTCAACATATATAAAATGCTGTGTTTAAATAAAGAAAGTGTTTTTTTGATATAAGATGTGTATATTAATTTTTTTTTTTTTTGTTGAAGAGAGTTTAGATTTCCCTCCAAAAAAAAAAGAAAAAGAAAAAAAGAACGAGAAAGAATAAGGTGAAAGGCTAATAAAATCATATACAAATGATCAATGGAAATATACTATTTGTTAAAAATAAGACTTAATGTGTTAATATTATCCATTGGAGAAATGAAAGTAGATTAAAATGTAAAGACATAATTCTTTTATCAAAGAGCTTATCAGTAACAAACTAGTTTATAGATGCTTGTTGATAGTTGTACTATTCATTATCTTGATTATCCTCTCTTTTTTTACTTAGAGATAATAATCCCATACACAACTGGTCACATGAGTGTTAGAAATTGTTACTCATACTTTATAAAGATAACATCATTTATTGAATATTGAAAGGTAACATAATATGTCCATTCTTTATAGAATCACTATCATTTTTTATAGCATCCGATATTTTTCTTTTTTTTTTTCTATAAGATTTGTACTTATTCTACTTTAGAAACTTTTAATGATATCAGTAGTGAACTGTTTTGAAGTTAATGGATTTGGGAAAATGAAACTAAGAATTTCTCTCTTTTTTATTAAGAAAAGTTAATATTATTTTTAATTTTTTTTTTTAGAGAGAAGTTCATTGTCGGATATAAGAACACCAATTACTGGTAATCCGAAGTTTAAAACACAAACCTAACAAAATACTCTCTTTTCTTTCGATTCGGAAGAAAAAAATCAACAAAAAAGGGGAAAACTGTGTACAAAGTACTGCACTAATGCACCTTGAATGTTCCCGAATATGACTTTTATTACAAGTATCTTTAGACAGAAATGCATTAACAACACACCAGAAAAGAATTATAACATATCTTACTCTAACTCAACTTTTTAGATACACTCTTGAACAAATCACATATAAACACAAAAAAAAAATTATAATCCATACATGTCTACTGATTCTCTGGATAATGATAAAAACGATACTGTCTTAAACAAATTGTTTTCCTTGAACAATATTGCACCATCCCTAACCAAAAAAGATATATCTCTAAACCCATTCAAAAATAATACATTTATAAAAAGCTTGAATCCAAAAAGTCTTATTTTATCCAATAAGGAAAAATCAGATACACATTCGATTCTCAAAAAAATTGAAAGAAAACAGTCTATTTCATCATTTGAGGAGTTTTTGTTATACAAGAATATCAAGGGTATCAAGTCCGACAGATCCAGAGCGTTTAAGAAGCTTTTGAAACCAAACCCAAAAAAAATTCTACCTCAAAATTTAGTATCTCAGACCCCCTTGGACTACGATGATACACTCCAGGGAACCTCCAATGAATATATATATGATGATTTACCAGATGACTACAAGCCCACTGACTTGAACGACAATGAATTCATTGATGTTGAAAGTACATTCTCCAAGCTAAGGGGAACCATAATTTTCACACATGGCTACAGAGGCTCAACACTGCGTATGAAGGAGTCAAAGGAAAGAATATGGATTCCCCTGAAGGAAACAATCTTGGACAAGAAATCAGATATAAAAGACTCTGATGAAAATCACGCAGTGTTCAAAAGAGTGCTGAGCAATGGGAGTCTCAACTTGCTTCCCCTACCTAACAATGCCACAAAGCAAAAATTGCTTCTTTCTCCAAACAAACCCTTACTGGAAAGAGATGAAGATGTTGTACCCACCAGCATTCTCAAAAACATTGGTCCCATAGACATAATGAGTAATTTGATTGACAAAGTCAAAAAATGCAACAAAGATGTTCAAGTTCTTGAGTTTGCCTACGACTGGAGACAGTGTCTCGAGTTGTCTGCTGAGGAGCTTGAAGAGTTTATTTTGGACAACTGTAACATTAATGAAAACAACAGAAACGACATACACATCGTTGCGCACTCAATGGGTGGACTCATTGCCCACAAGGTCATGACAAGTCATCCGCTGTGGTTCAAAGGTGTTGTTTACGTTGGTTGTCCGTCCTTTGTTTCCAACATCCTTGGCCCCTTGAGATTTGGTGATAGCATCCTATACAACAAGAAAATCTTAACTCCAGAAGTGAGTTTCTCATTCAGATCATCGTTTTATTTTCTCCCCCAAAAGGTGAAGCCCAAAGGCAATGAAAAATACGGCAGAAAGTACTCCACATCTTCCTATGTATTCGTGAATGATGAAGATTTCAACATCAAGTACGACTTGGATTTCTTTGATCCAGAGACATGGGTGGAGTACAGTTTATCTCCTTGTGTGAATGAAAATCTCAGAAAAACTGAATTCAAGGATATCGACTTTGAGTACTCTGTTGAGGAGCATTATGAATACCTGAAGAAAATTCTACCCATGGCTAACAATTTCTTGAACTCTTTGGAGTATAATGCTGATAACAAATTAAAATACCCGCCATTGGCTGTGTTATACGGCAACAACATTCCTACAACAAAGGGTTGCAGAGTGCCCAGTCAAGATGATATCAAGGGAAGCAATTGGGAAAATTACTTCTATGGAAGAGGAGATGGTGTCATTAGTGAAAAGTGGCTTTTGCCTGAACAGCGAGGCTTTAGAAAAGTCGGGAAGTTTAGCAGCAAAGAGGGCCATGTGAGCTTACTGAACGATATTGAAGGCATTGCAAGATGCTTTGATTACATCACTAAAGAATGGAACAATAGCAAACGGTGATACTGATCCTATACAGAAAACAAACCATGTAAATAGTAACGACTTATATAATTTAAAGAACTATAAGAAATGGATTATGAATATGACAAAATGAAAGTAAAAAATAATTTTGTTACAGTATTTTCAATCTTAATTTTTTTTTTTTTTTTAAAAAAAAAAAAAAAAAAAAAAAATGTATTAAAGGCAATTTATATTGTCATCAATAGCTGGGAAGAAACCTTCGATTTCTAAGACAAATTAGAAAAAATAACCCCTAGATTAATATATATCAGAAAAGATCATGAGTAAAGCACTCTATAAAGACATTGTTTATAGTCCATATCACAACATCAAAGCCTTTTTCGATCAGTTTCCCTTGGTTATTTACGAAGGAACACCAACTACAACAGAGACTCCTACAAGTGTAGAATCATTTTATGACGAGTTAAGACAAAATTTTGATGCTAATGATATTTTTCCTTTACAGAAGCTAAACGGAAAGCCAGAGGTATCTTCAAAGACATTGTTTTTGTCGTCTCTGAGCCAATCAAGTAAACAGAATATTTACCATGCTTGCACTCCAGAGGACACAATATCGTTACGAGAATTTCTTTGTGAAAACAATCTCCAACCACCAATGACATCTTTACAAAATGTCAATGACTATGATAACCTGACTATGTCATGCATCGTGGTTATGGATGTGAATACTTTGCAAATTCCACTAGTAATTGACAATTCAACTGGAAGTGTCATTCAAGATGAAAACGAGTACAATCAAATTGAAGAAGTTCACGACGAAGAAAAGTTGAAAGAATACCAGAACAGATCCGAAGTGGAAATTGATGACACCAACAGTGTTATCAAGGCATACAGATCATACAGCATCATCATATACCTGATAGTATTGATGAACGTGTCTGATCTTGAGCAAAGAATGAAGTACTTCAATGCAGTAAATGAAAGCTATTTAGTCAAACATAACATTTTTGGCTTACTTGCTATGAACAAATGCGTTTCACTAATCAAAATCATACAGCTCCATATGTCCAGAAAGGGAACATTCATGATGAACCTAAGTTTGAAGCTGTGGGATGGCATAAACTACATTTTCAAGAAAACCAATAATTTGAATAAAGAAGTAGAAATCATAAAACTAAAACACTTTAGGTATAAAACCTTGAGTAAAAACGATAGTGATGAAGTTGTGTCCAGTGTTATGGAATGTTTGAACAATGATGATCTTTTAAAGCAAATATGTGAAGACACTAATACTTATCTCTGAACTATTACATGTTAATTGTTTGGCTATTTTGAATTATCTCTAGAATATGAGTTTGATCGAACTGTATATGCTATATCTTCTTTTAATAGTGTCAAAGATAGTGATGCTAACAACTGCTTTTGTTTGTGATATTATGTTAATGCTTATGAATATGACCCAACGTATTTTTTTTATGTCCGATAAACAATAAACACGAATTTTTGCATCTATTTTCTGAGAACATCTCTAGAGCTGTTATCTTTAACGTTTTTTATTTATTTATATTTTTTATAAAAAAATCAATAATCTAGTAATGAGACACTTATCTAAAACACTTTTGTTTCTTTCTTATACAATCAAAACAGATACATACAGTACCAATCTCATACACAGATTTACTATTACTTTTTCTTTCTTTTTCACAATATGAATAGTACCAGTGAGTTTTTCCTACAAGTATTGAATCCTGGTGCCTATTTTCTAAACAATCAAACAGTACTAGATTTTAAAAAGCCCACATATATTTTGAGTGTGAACCATCTTGATACTTTTCACGATATTATGAGCAATACCATGTCGAAATACTTACTCACAAACACCGATCCCTGGCTGTGCAGCATTCAAATGTTCACAGTGGTTTTGGTGTTCATTAGTGCATACCTGATTTCAATAGGGTTTACTGATTTTCTTTTCAATACCAAGCAAACAGTCATTGATGTTGACAGTTCTATATCTGTGATGAACAAGAAGTTTCTAGGTCAAAACAGAGTCAGGAAATACGGGTTTTTGGCTTATCATTATTCATTAACAATGCTCAAGTTTTTCAAGTCATGTTTCTTTTCAAATCAAATATTATCAGCAGTGTTGGGGGTTTATTGGCTAACCATGAGCATCTACTTTCTAGTGTGTTCATTCCTAGTACAGCAGGTTTATCTGCGTACTCAATTCAACAATAACTTCATGAGCATTTTGAGTTGTGTGACTAAACTTCAGCGAAATGCATGGTATATTATTGGATTCATAACTATCAATTTTTTCAGTGTATTAGCAAGTCTTTTGCTGGTAAAGGAATGCTTGGACATCACGATAGCTTATAAGCTGAAATGGAAAGATTATTCACTGGTAATTAACAAAACAAGAATCAAAGTGTCAACCTTTTTTGCCTTGATTTTCACTCTTGTAATTTTGGTTCCCTTATTTGTCTTTAAAGTTGTAAATTTGTTTGTCAAAAACAAAAAATTTGTGATTTGGAATAATATGGCCAATGACAAGGTATTTGGTAAGACCAAAACATTTTCAGATTATGTGTATGATATGAATTATTTTAAGGATGGATTTGAACATTCATCATTACAAACTGTTCTGAAAAGTCACATTGGTTCTTCAAACACATTACTAAAGTTTATAACAGTTCTTGATCTCTCAAGTGTTTTTATCTTATCATTTCTTATTTATCTACCAACAGTCTATGTTTCATTTCAAAACTTAACAAAGGTCCAAAACTTGTTTTTAGAGAGCTTAAAAAAGTTCACAACGGATAATGATCAACAAATCAAGAAAAAAAAATATTGGGCAGAAAATTCTAATGCCTTGGAATTTGTTTATTCAACTACAATTTTTGTGGTGACGTTCATTTTGCTGATAGTTAATGTCGTCAATAGCTTTAAATTTGGGGAAAGCTTTTTTAATAATGAAGATGGATACACTTATTACCAGATGCTCAATCCACTAGATCCTGTTGTTGATGATTTGAAGTTTCTGCGTAACCCATTGTACAATATTGTTCAAATCCCATGGACACCGTATCTTTTGGATTTATTCAAATTTCTACTCTTAAAGACATACATATCCACTATCAATAATTTTAAAGAAAAGACAAATTCCTTCAGATTGTGGTACTCACAAGTATCCATACAGAAAGCCAGACTTAAGACAACTTCTTCAAAAAGTAGCAAAACCAAAGTAGACGCCAATAGAAATCGGTACAAAATCAAGTTTATGAAAACAACGAGAAATGATGACAACACAACAGTTGGAAATGCATCAACAAAAAAATCAGTCACATTCAGCAAAGAGTCTGAAGAGAAGGAAATCATGATGCAATCATTGTTCAATAATGACATGACTGCAATGTCCATCTTCACATTCACTACCAATAAGAAAAACAACGAAGTTCCGTATATCAAGTTTCCTAACTTGATGGAGACCACCAGTCACTCTGTCAAAAGAGTCTTGCCGGAGAATGATGACTCAGAAAGTGAAGTGAAGTCTATAGAAACCATTCATCATTGTATCAAGGAGGATTGATTGATTGGGGCGTTCTGGCCTTGACAGAGCTTTTTCTTTGCGGTTGAGAGTAAAACACGTGACTTGCTTATACTGGAGAATAAATTTCAAAATATTATACTTTTGTCAAATATAAAAAAAGAGAATGAGCTTTTATTTTAATGCTTTCAGTTCAAGGCTTAACTCATCTTTAATTACCAATGCTATAAATTACCCAAACAATAAAAGCAAAGGGTCTAACAGAATCAGGCAGGCAGTTATCTTGCTGTTGAAAATGAAGAATAAACCCATTTTTGACGTGTCTTTCTTGGACATTGACAATGAACACTCCGCTTTGAAATTCAAAGATGAGGATATAAAGTTCAAAATAGTTCACCCCCATTGTTTAGATGATGTAATAGGATACAATAGAGAAGTCGACTCAGAGCACTTGCTTCGATTTAGGCAGGCTCAGATACTGGACCCAACAAAGACAAACAAGTTCTTTAACGCAATCAACTCGAATATATTCAAAGACAAGAAATATAGCTATATTAAAAGAGTCAGGAGTGGTGAGTCCATAATGATGCTTCTTTGTGAATACGACGAGTTTACACAAAATGAACTGATTGAGTGCTTAAAAAGGAAAAATTTACTTGAAAATATTGACTATAAAGTGATAAGTGAGCCAGCATGTATTCCTAAGTACCCACCCCTGAGTAAGGCTATCAATGATGAATGGTCAGAGAAGTACTGGCCCATGAATTGGAAAGGGAGTATCAAAGAAAACAAGCTCAAGCAAGTATTTCTGAATGATTATCAGCTTCTGAGATATTCCAAATTCAAATTGCTGTTTGATTTAATTCTTGATTATAAATCCAAAAACAATCTAACAGCAGATGATCACATCACATTGTTTTATAACAATAAAACAGACGAGTACAATATATTTAAAGATACCCAAAAGGTAACAGGGTTTGCATTAAGTCATAGTGTTATCAATGGAATTGACTGTATATGCAGCAACAAAAACTCGGATGATTACTTGCTGCAGGACTACTTTGTCATAACAACACATGAGCCCTGTCAAATGTGTTGCATGGCCTTGTTACACTCGCGAATCAAACTTTTATTGTTCAACACATTTAGTCAGCATCAAGTGAAGATGCTCAGTGGAGAGAATTTCTCTCTTGCTTCATACAAACCACTTAATTGGGAATATCAAGTCTTTCAATACAACTTCCTGGGTGAGTAAGCAGCATATAGGTGTACATTGTGATATATATATGAGTATATGGGGTTTTACAAGCATTACAGGTTTCTTCTGTTGTTTCTTCTATTATTGGCTCTTCTTCTTCCACTGTCCTCCAACTTCTTTTCCATTTCAGTTTTGGTCAAGTTGGTGACCACAGGTTGATACTCCTGGCCAAGGTTTTCAAAATCAAGTCTTAGTGCAAGCATCAGGTCCTCTTGTGATAAGAGAATGCCGTCTTCCAAATCATCATTTATCATGTGCAGCTTTATGTCCAAAGCCTTTTTGACTATTGTGTATGACAGAATGCTGAGCCATTCTCTCTTCAGGCCCAAGTCTGCACAGATTGATTCACAGATATCATTCAAATTGAAGGCATCATCTTTCAAGTTCAAGTAAAAGGTGTCTGTGAGATTTTGTCTTCCTAGGAAGCAGTCTAACTTTATTATGGCAACAAGGTCTTGCTTTACAGGCAGTCTCGCAGCAACTTGATATTTTTCGATTTGCTGGATCATGCTGTCTTTAAGCTTTTGGAACAAAACTTCATTGTTCTCTATTTGAAGGTCATGTAGATACAGCTTCAGGAAGTCCTGGACAGAAATGGAGTTGTCGTTAATGTTCCATAGAACATAATCTATAAATGAATTGGCGTAATGTTTGGGATCATTGAATATCAACTTTATAGGGACCTGTCTGTTACCTTTATAGTCCAGGCCAGGCTCGTTGTCCCTTTCATGGACATCAGCCTTGGATGCCTTGATATCAAAAATGTCAGAGTACTTTCTTGTTAATTTACCGTTTGTTATTGAATCCTTGATGTATTTGAACTTTGAAAAGTTGTTGACGTTCAAAGGATCATCAAAGCTTGGGAAGTCAGCTTGTATGACTTCAGGTTCTTCATCCATCTCCTCATCCTCGTTTTTGGGATCCAAAATGTCCTTCACATGCTTATAGTACTCCTGCTCCAAAACCTCGGTGTCTATCCTTCTCTTTTTGGTTGTTGTTTCCTCTTCTTCAGATTCATAGTCTTCGTCAGTCTCCAAGTCTTCATACTTGTTGAAGTTATCTTCTGAATAGTTGATTCGTCTTCTGGTGGTGGATCTACGAGAACCTATGGTGCCCAGTTCACTAGTGAAAACATCGGTGTTCTGGTTATTGTGTGAGGAATTGTTGATGTAAAGCCCTACTGTGTTGTCATCGGTATATTCTGCAGAAACAGTGTTCCTGATTCTGTTATGGAAATTGGTAATGAAAGCTTGCGGAGGTAATTCAACCATATTGTGATGTATGTTATTTACTTGTAGTGTTTTTAATTTTTTTTGTTTTTTTTTTTTTGGTTCGTTGTATTAAACCTTATTTGTTTATATATTTGGTGAAGCACATTTTCTTCCCATCAAAAAAAAAAAAAATGATATTAAAAAAAATAAAAAAAAAAAAAAAAAAAACAGATTTAACAATTTTATATAGAATCTCGGATTTAAGCAAATTTATCATTATATTCTAAAATCTCACAATTAACTATATAAGAATCTAACGAGTAGAGATAATACCAACATCAGCCAACAACTGTATTCTCTTGCTGAAAGTTGGGTTTTGGTAGTGTTGCATAATAACACTTGGATCAGTCTTGGCTTGTTCAAGGATGTTAACCATGACAGGGTCTTGAACAATGTCTCTAATTTCAGGTTCAGCTAGAGCAGCTTGAACTACTTCCTCTCTCTTCAAGGTTTTGTTATTCAATCTTCTATCAATGGCAGAGTTTATTTCGTACTTGACATTGGCCAATGAAGTGCTTTCTGCTGGAGATGGTGATTGATCCATGGCTTTGCTGATGGTGATGATGGCTGCAGCATACTTTTGCATTGTCAACAAACATTGAGCCTTTCTGATGTAAACCTTAATGAATGAAGGTTCTTTTTCAATAACAGTTTCACAATCTCTTATACAGTCAGGGAAGGCCAATAGCTTGAACAAACAAGCAGATCTGTTGGAGTAGTGCTTGTAGTCAGAAGGATCTCTTTTGATGGCTTCATCAAACATCTTGACAGCTTCGGCATAGTTTTGCTTGGCAAACAAGTCCTTACCAGCATTTGAAGCCTCCAAGGCCTTTTCTTTACTTAAGTAGGATTTTTCCTTGCTGATTTTAATTTCTTTTTCTAATTTCTTCTTTTTGGCCAAAACATCTGGTTTTCTGTCTTCAGTTAAGGATTTTTTCAAGTAATTCAAAGCTTCTTCTTTGTTGTCTCTTTTGATGTAAACATTAGCAATTTTGTGGTAAATCTTACCCATGATTTCATAGCTGGCATGGGTTTCCTTGGCAAACTCAACAGCTTCATTTAAAATTTGCAGAGCTTCGTCAGACTTGCCTGATTCCAAAGTGGCAGCTGCAATGTTGGTTAAGTACAAGACGTCCTTGTATGTGTCAAAGGCCTTTGTGTAATACTCAATGGCCTCTTCGAATTGTTTCTTTTTGTACAGTTCATTCCCTTTGTTCTTCAATTCGATGGATTCATACTTGATTTTGTCATCAGATTGTCTCTTTTCCAGCAATACCTTTTCACTTTCAGGATTAGGACTTCCTGTTTCCATTTCTTCCTTCAATTCCTTCTCCATAGTTTTAAAGTCTTCCTTTTCGGCTTTGGTAGGATTTTGTTTTATTTCTTCATCTAATGGATTGGTACCTTTACTTTTGAACTTATCTTGTAAGTCATTGGCCATCTTCAAAGCTTTAGCAAATTTTGGATCAGATAGCACTGATGTGTCGTTGCTCATCAATGCCTGCATGAAGGCAGGATCAGTGAAAGCCTTCATTATTTCAGGGTCATTTTGAAGGTCATCGAAGTATTGAGACGAGTTGTCTGGGTTGAAGGAGTTTTTAGCCTTGATGGCGTCTTCCAAACCCTTCTTGGCAACTGCACTGTTTGGATCCAATCTCAAGTATTGCTGGTAATGTTCAATGGCTTCATCGTGTTTACCCAAGCCAAGACAAGCATTGGCAGCTCTACCATAAGCCTTTGAGAAAAGCGGATCAAGTTCAAAAGAGGATTTGGCGTCATTCAAGGCGTCCTCAAAGTTCAAGGCAGAGTAGTTTGCAGCAGACATATTGCTGTATATACGAGACTTTTCAACATTGTCAGTGGACAAGGATATGGCTTGCTTGTAAAGATCAATGGCTTCTGTGTAATTTTTATTCTTGAAAGCTTGATCGGCAGAGGCTTTAATTTCAGCACTGGACATTATGTGTATGGAAGTTGATAATTAAGAATTTGGTTTATTTTTTTATCTTTTTTTATTTTTATAAATGATCAAAGAACATTGACACCTAAATGAAAAAAGCATGAGTGTAGAGTATAAAGCTACGCATAGAATATTTATACAAGATGTTTTCGTATTTTTCTTCTCCTTTTTTTTTTTTCCGAAAATATAATTTTTTTACTCTCAAAAGCCAAAAACTTGGGTTTATTTTTTTCTAGAAACATCTTTCTCACTGGGGGTGTTTTACACAACGCATTGATGTGTTCCTACGATTGTTTTATATCTTTAAAGTGCAATATTTCGTTATCAAAAGACACATAAGTAGTAAGTTTAGGCTTTGAACTTACTACAACTAAATTATAATTAGATTTTTATAGAGTATTTTGTTCTGAGTGATATCATATTTGATGTTTGATTAGCGCTTATTAAATATTATTTTTCTATAGTCACTTGTGTATCTTTTAACCTTCTAAACATGGATCATTTCTTGAAAATGTACCATCACCGTTAATGGGGTGAAAAAAAAAAAAAAAAAATATTTTTGAATAAAGAACATTAGATTACTTGAAACCCACACATACAAACCATTCACCTGCATTCTATAGAAATGTCATCCAATGAGGCTATCAATCATCGGTTTCTAAACTGGTGTGAAAAGGTGGGTATTGATTTCAACAATAACTCAATTGTTATCAAGGAAACTCCAGATAAAAACAGACACCTGATCACTGAAAAGTTCATTCCAAATGGTACGGTTTTGTTCAAGGTTCCTTATTCTGCCATGTTGAACCCAATAACAAGTGAAATCAGGAGCCTTATGAAATCCTCCCAAGAAGGTGATTCTGACTTGGATGAGGATGAAGATGGCACTCAGCTATGGAAGGAACTAGTCCTTTGTATCCACAAGGAGTTACAAAGAGGTGAAAGCAGCCAATGGTACCCTTACTTGTCTATATTGCCCACAGCCAAGAATCAAAAGTTTGACAACTTGTATTATTGGAATGACTCGGAGTTAGAACTTTTAAAGCCCTCCAAATGTATCGAAAGAATTGGCAGTGACAAGGTACAAATGATGTATGAACAAATCCATGAGCTTTATAATGTACCTGATTTGTCCAAGGAGGAGTTCCTCAAGATATCATCCATCATTATGTCCTACTCCTTTGATGTCAATGGTAAGTCCATGGTTCCTGTATCTGATCTGCTGAACGCCTCATGGAATTACAATTCTGTCTTAGAAATCGATGACGAGGATGATGTTGACTATATTTGTATGGTTGCTAAAAAGGACATCAAAGCTGGTGATGAACTTTTAAACATATATGGTAATCACCCAAACGGGGAGCTGTTGAGAATGTATGGATATGTTGAAGATGATAATGACAACGAGTTTGCTGAAATTGGTTTGGACACAATAATCAATGAGAATGATCAATACGCCAAAATCATTGAAAACATTAATGCAAGCTATGATATGGAAGATCCACTAATAATGGAAACTTATGATGTCTATAAGGATGAAGGTGTTGTTTCTGAGTTAGTTGTCTTATGTGAAATACTAACCAACTATGGTGAGGACAAAAAGAAGGGATTATCCGACAAAGAAATTATAAAAAAAACTGTAGGTAAAGTTATCAGCAATCATCAAATAGGTAGTGCCACCAGAAACCTGTTGATGAAGGTTACAGACGCTACTAAGAGCAAGTACGAAGAAAATCCATTATTAAAGAAAGAATACGAAAGCAAGCAAGGGTATTCCAAAGAATACATGGCCAGTGTTGTGATAAAAACAGAGTATGATTGTCTAGTGAATGCTATTGATAATCTTGACAAGGAGTACACTATAATGGAGAATAAAGAACTAGACAGGATGGAAAGGAAAAAGAGAAGATTAGAAAAGAAGGATGAAAGAAGGGCCAAAAGATCCAAACATTGATATATAGCTTTCAATTCAGAAGCCCAAAAGATGTATTCTTGTACTTAATTTTTCCATATTTTAGGAATCTGTGTATATATTTTTTGTTGATTTTCTGTAGGGGTAAAACACATTTTGTCACATGGAGAAAAAAAAGAAAACGTGTTTAGCAAAACTATCACTAACACAATTTTTTTATAGAGAAAAAAAAAAACCCCCACCCTTTAAAAAAAAAAAAAAAGGTAAAGAAAACAAAAAAAAAGAAATCAAGATTATCACCATAATGATTGCAATAATATAGACTCACTGTAATATATAACCCCCCCTAGAGACTATCTGCCAATATAGAGAACCTCATAATAAAAGAATTATCAATATCAACCATTTCTTACTTTATTTCAGCTCTTATATAAATATATAGCGCATAACAATGTCAAGTCCACAATCAAATAACAACGGAAACACACTCATAGGTAAGTACCAAATAATCAAAACTTTAGGTGAGGGTTCGTTTGGTAAGGTCAAACTGGCCTACTTCAAGCAAAACAAAGTTGCTCTTAAGATCATTGCCACCAACAAATTGAAACAGGATGACATGCGTGGGAGAATTGACAGGGAAATTCAATTCCTAAGACTGTTGAGGCATCCACACATCATCAAGCTCTACGATGTCATCAAGTCAAGCGAGGAAATCATCATGGTCATGGAGTATGCTTCCAACGAGCTTTTTGATTACATCATTCAAAGAGAAAAGCTACCTGAAAATGAAGCCAGAAGATTTTTCCAGCAAATCATTTCTGCTATTGAATACTGCCATAGATTGAAAATTGTTCACAGAGACCTTAAGCCAGAGAATCTGTTACTAGACGAGAAACTCAATGTTAAAATTGCAGACTTTGGGTTGAGTAACATCATGCAAGATGGAAACTTCTTGAAAACCTCATGTGGATCGCCTAACTACGCCTCTCCAGAGGTTATTTCAGGTAAACTGTATGCTGGTCCAGAAGTTGATGTTTGGTCATGTGGGGTCATTCTGTATGTGATGCTATGTAGAAGGTTGCCATTTGATGATGAAAGTATTCCTGTTTTGTTCAAAAACATAAGTAACGGTGTTTATACCTTACCGAACTTCCTGAGTGCATCTGCTGTTGACCTAATAAAGAAAATGTTGATTGTCAATCCATTGAATAGAATAACCGTTGATGAAATCTTTCAACACGAATGGTTCAAAACTGATTTGCCTGAATATTTAGTTCCTGAAAGATTAAAGGCTAAGGTCTATCCAGACATGAAGGGCACTCACAAGACAAGTGAACCAAGTTTCAAGAAGGGGGACGATTTGAAGCAAAACATTGTTGAACTGTTAACAACCAAATTGGGATATGATCCTATAGAGATTCAACAGGCATTCTTGGACAATTCATTCACCAATCCTAGATATGTTGAGATCAGAGATGCCTACAACTTGATATGCAAAAACACAGATTTGATTTTTGACTTACAAAACTCGTCAAATGCCAACCAACTAGTTGAAGACTCCCAGTCCCCCACTGATTCCCAAGGCAGCAACAATGGACCTTCATCTTTTAACAACGACTTGGAAAAGGACACTTCTTCAACAATTTCCATCTTGCCCTCATCCATGCCATCTATACACAGAGCGCAGATGCTACAGATCTATCAGCAACAAATAGAGATGCACTACAACAACATCATAAAGAAAAACAACATAACCTCGGACATGGACGTCCATCAGTTGAACTTGGAGAAAGTGAGGGAGATCGAAACCATCCAGCAAAAAATAAACAACTTGCCCCTGAAGAAATCCACAAAGTCCATCAAGTGGCACTTTGGGATAAGATCCAGATCGTACCCATTGGACGTGATGGGTGAGATATATTGTGCCTTGAAGGCCATGAACTGTGAGTGGGCCAAGCCCTCTGAGGAGGACCTGTGGACAGTTAGAGTCAGATGGGAAAGCAATGTTAACAACGGATACAAGTACGTGGGGGACAAGATGAAGATGGTGATCCAGCTGTTCCAGATAGAGTCAAACAACTACTTGGTTGACTTCAAGTTCGATGGTGTTGATGCATCATCTGATGACGACACCATCATCAAGAACCACGATGCATTGAGTGATGAAGAGCTATACACGCTTTCGGCGTATCCGTTTTTGAACATGACTGTCTGTTTGATTAAAGAGCTAGCTATTAATTCCCAGAGAAAGTAACTTATACACAGTGTTTTTGCATTAGTCTTTATTTATAAAATCTTACAGTGTTTGGAGCTGCTTATAGGTGTAAAAATTTTCGTTAATGTTTTTTTTTTTATACTCTTTTTTTGGTATACTGTTTACACTCCTTTTTTTTTTTTTTTGAAAAAAGAAGAAAAATGATTCCAATATGTGTGATGAATTTATATATAGTTTTTAAGCCATCAATAGGTAGTATAAATAACCAGAAGAACCCTTTTTTATAGATTCACAAAACTTATAGCCTAATAGTCACTATATATTAAATACACAAAATCTAATAAAAAATGACTCAAGGTGAAGTTAGAAGAAGTAGAAGGTTCAGAGAAGGTCCAAAAGTTGACTACAATGAAAACCACGCTTACAAAAAATTAAAGACTGAACAGCAGCCATCTTTGAGAAAGCAAGCGCCTAAAAAGGCTGTGCAGGTAAAGCAGAGTAAATCTGATGAAGATGACGAATACAAGTACATATACGCTGGATCAGAATCCGATTCGTCCATTGGCGATTTCAAGTTTGAGCCTGTTTCCAAGCCACTCAAAGTGGTTCTTGGAAAGCGAACCATACCACCAGTCAACCCAAATGCTGTGCTTAAGGCCCCCAAATACAACCACAATCCTGTACAGTACTTAAACAGTTATAAGACATTTATCGATGACACCGACATGTCTGTGGATGAATACATGAAATTGATCAATGAAAAGCAGCAGATATTCCAACAAATCAGTCAGCTGAAGAAGGACAAGATCATCATACAGGATCAGGGAGAAGGCACAGACATCATTGACTCCCTTCGATTGGCCAGGCCGAATGACTTCTCCTTTGTCAACAATCTGGAAACCATCATGAGTCCCGGACCAAAGCTGGAAAACAAACACATGGCCACGCCGTACACGTACAAAAGCCTCATAACGAACGAAAGCCGTAGAAAGGTCTTTGTGGAGCCCACACGGCTGATATTCAAAGAACAAAACCTCAGCACCACGCAGGACCACCTCATCAGACAGAGCATGCATGTCCAGGGAAACTTCGCAAGATTCACAAAGTTCAAGATCAGACAGTGTAAGAAAGTTGCATCGCTAGTTGAGCAACACTTCAAGAACTTGAGAACAGCAGAGGAAAGAAAAATTAAGGAAAAGGATCGGTACGAGAGACAGATGTGTAGGAAAGTCAGTGGGATGGTCAAGAAGCACTGGATGCTCGCAAGGAAGGCCGTGGACGTCTTGAGGGAAAAGGAGATCCAGGAGAGAGAAATCAAGGATAAACAGAGAGACCTGAAGGACATTCTCGACAAGAGTTCAAAGCTGCTTAAAATCCAGCATGAGGGAATCAGCGATGATCTGTTAACTGACAAGCAGCTTAAGGAAAAATACGGATCCCTAAGTCTGAGTTTGGATGACGAGTCATCCGCTGATGATTCAGAGTCACTGAGTGTGAGCGTGGAAGAAAATGACACCATTAGATCTGAGTATGATGAACATGCCTTGAAGGTAATGCAAGAGGAGTATGGAAACACCGACAATGATCTTTTGGATGAGTCTGGGGACAGTTCTTCTGACATGAGCGATGAGAACGACTCATCAGAGGTTTCGTCTAGCGGCAGTGATGTGCAAGAAACAGGTTTATCGGAACTTATCAAACCTATAGAATCAGAAGGCGAACAACAAGTACCTGGTGAGGACAACAAGGATACCACGTTTGCGTATGAGGTTCCCGTTCCAAAGCTGTTGAGAGCCACTCTCCGTATTTACCAGAAGGAAGGTCTTGATTGGCTAGCAAAGCTGTATAGAACAGGCACCAATGGTATACTGGCCGATGAAATGGGGCTGGGTAAAACCATCCAAACAATCTCTCTTTTATGTCATTTGGCTGAGGAGTATGAAAACTGGGGTCCGCATCTGGTCATTGTCCCCACTTCGGTTTTGTTGAACTGGGAAATGGAATTCAAAAAATTTGCTCCTGGATTGAAGATCCTGTCCTATTTTGGATCTCCACAGGAGAGATCAAAGAAAAGGAAAGGTTGGAACAACAAAAGAGACTTTTTCAATGTTGTTGTTACCTCATACCAAATGGCTGTGACAGATGCACATATTTTCAAAAGGAAAAAATGGGGATATCTGGTGCTGGATGAGGCGCACAACATAAAGAACTTCAAAAGTGGTAGATGGCAAGCCCTTTTGAGCTTGAATTCACAAAGAAGATTGCTTTTGACAGGAACACCACTCCAAAACAACCTAACAGAGCTATGGGCATTGTTGTATTTCTTGATGCCAAAGACAATCATAGATGGTGGAGAGATGGAGGGTTTTGCGGATCTTGACTCGTTTCAAGAGTGGTTCAATAAGCCGGTCAATAATCTCGTAAGTAACATGGACACAAACAGTAAAAACGGGGATGTTGTTGTTAAGAAGCTACATCAGATTTTAAAGCCATATCTATTAAGAAGATTGAAAAAGGATGTTGAAAAGCAGATGCCCAGTAAATATGAACATGTTATTAAATGTAAGCTGTCCAAAAGACAAAGATACCTGTATGATGAGTTCATGTCTAGAACGCAAACTAAGGAAACTTTGAAGAATGGGAACTATTTGAGTATCATCAATTGTTTAATGCAGCTAAGAAAGGTGTGCAATCATCCCGATTTATTTGAGGTTAGACCTATAAATACATCTTTTGCATTTGAAAAGAGTTTCCATAGTGATTTCGTAGATATGACTAAAAAGGTTGTAAAACTGATGGACTTTGAATTGATGAATTTAAAAAATGGTGTAAATTTACAGTTTTTGAATTTTAAGATTGACATTGAAAACAAGAACGTTTATAATAAAGTTGATTTGGAAATGTTAAAAACCTTGAAGGAAAACAACGATGAGTTTGAGGAAAGAATAGAAAAACTTAAAGTCAAGCTGTTGAAATACAAGGACATGAGTGAAACTTTAGATTTCCAAAATATTGAAAATTTCTATTTGCATTGGGAAAGAGTTTCCATTACTAATGAAATCAACAAGCTTTTGCAAATGCAGTACATCAATAACAATAGACTGAACAACAACGTTTCTTACAGCAATGATTTGCTTGATAAATTGAAGATTTCAAATGTACAGAGAAATGATGTTGATTTTTTTCAAGTGTATGATTATTTGATCAACAAATTCTGTATGATCCAACCCAAGGCCTTGATATTGGAGAATAATTACAATGAGCATAGAAAATTGCTGGAACTGTCTAACGAAATTACCCATAATCTGGGAAGGAATCCGTTCTATAAAATTGAGACAAACTTGAAAATAGAGTTTCCTGATAAATATTTATTGCAGTATGATTGTGGGAAGCTTCAAGTGCTGTCGAAGTTGTTGATTGAGTTGAAGGAAAAGGGCCACAGAGTGTTAATATTCACACAAATGACCAAAGTGCTCGACATTCTGGAAATATTCATGAATTACCTGAAGTTGACATACATGAGACTTGATGGGTCAACAAAGATCAAGGATAGGCAGTACCTGACTGAAAGATTCAATAATGATGATAAGATATTTGCATTTATTTTGTCAAGTAGATCAGGAGGCACAGGTATTAACTTGATTGGTGCTGATACAGTGATATTTTATGATTCCGATTGGAATCCAGCGATGGACAAACAGTGTCAAGACAGATGCCATAGAATAGGACAGTACAGAGACGTCCACATTTATAGATTGATCAGTGAGTATACCATTGAGGAGAACATATTGAACAAAAACATGGAAAAGAGCATGTTGAATGATATAGTCATCAAGGATGATATCTTCAATGGCGGGGTGCTAAAAGAAGACCTTGCAGTGGAGGCAGATGATGAAGAGGATAGTAAGGCACTGAAGGAAGAAAAGGAAGAGCAGGAAAATGATTTCATGCTTGAAGAGGAAGAAAATGAGGGAACGTTAGGTCATGTTGAGGAGTATATGATGAGATTTGTGATGGATGGGTACATAGATTAAGAGTTTTTTTAGATTATAAGATCATATACTGATGTTTGCAAGATTATTATTATTTTTTTTTTTGGATTCTAATCATTCGTATGGTTGTCAAATAATGATGTACCTTATGGAGGGGATTGAGAGTTAAAAGTATAACGTTTCCATGATCAGTGTGTACACAAAACGCACATACAGGTGTGATGTTCAGCCGTATATATAATCCACTCTGTATAGATTTTAAGGCTGTGTGTACATTTCTATGATGTATTCTTTTTTTTTTTTTTCAAAAGGGGGGGGGAAATGTGTACTGATGATTAAACCACACGTAATAAATATATCAAAACTCCCACTCCCCCCCTTATTTATTTTTGAACCTAAACACCCCATACGTAATCATTGTGCTTTTAAACAGAATGGAATCAACACTCATGATCTTATATAAGTGAAAGTACTCTATCAATATCACATTAAATACTTTTTATTTTTAAAGATAATTCGATATGTAAGAATATCATCAATTAAAAACCAAAAAAAAAAAAAAAACAAATCTGTATATTTTTTTTAATATATAACCCCACATATTTTCAACAAACAGAAACTCCTACTAAAAAAATACTATCATCCATCATGTCTAAATTACATTTCAAAGGTAACCAAGTTGATTTCATTTTATTACTAAATGATGAGATCTCTGAAAGCGATATCTCATCCTACAAGTCAAACGACTCTATAAACTTAGCCAAGTTAAACGAGATCTTAGCTCTTGATAACATTTTCACCACTCAAAACAAGAAGGGTAACACTGGTGAATTGATCCAAGTCTCCAAACAAGAAATAGAAAACGAATTTGGTACAACAGATGTCGACGCAGTTAAGGACACTATTGTTAGAAATGGTGCCCTTATCGACATTGATTCTTCAAAGGGCTTTAATAAAAGAAGATACTCTAACACCAACCCAAACAATGGATTTGGTGCCTAGATTTTATATACAACTGTAAGCATTTATATATTTGAAACTCTTTACTTTCAACTTTTTTGTTAATTATCTCATTAGTTGCTTATATGAATAGCTTAGATAACATTTTTGTGCTTTGGATCACTATGCTGTTGACAAAGTATCCATTTGGGTTTTCAACGCCTTTGTCTTTCTCCTCACTATCATCAACATACTCATTCAAAACATCGCTGAAGCTGGTTTCCTGTGTTTTCAGACGCTGTTCTAGTTCAGTGGATCCCATTTGATCATCTAGGATTGTTTCATCACTCAAGAAGAACTTCTTGGATCCACTATCTGAAACAGCCTTTTGAGGTTCATCTTCCTTTTTAATACTTCCCGTCTTGAGCAATGTTCCAGTCATGGTTCCATTATTGTAATATGAGCTTGTATCGTTGTTTTTCAATATAGATGACCGCAAATCTTGTGCTGATTGAAGAACTTCCACTGAGGGCAAATACAACATTGATTTATCCGAGGTTGTTGTATGTGATCCAGATGTCTGCTTTAGATTATCACTGTTGGCACTATGAAGCAATGATTTCCCAATGAAACTTGTTTTTTTTCTGATTGTGTCTCGGAATGATCCTCTTTTATGTTCTTTGGACATATTCAAGAAATAGCTTATTTTTGTACTTGTCTTGTTCTCTATGTGTAACACCTCAAAGTCTTTTAGTCTTAGAATATCTATTTCATTATACCATAGTCTATTAGTATCCAAATATTTTTCAACAAACATTCTGTCATCAAAGTTGACCTCAAGAATATGATTGAAGTCACTTTCACCAACATATGACTGTTTTTTACCCTCACATATCCATTCCTTCTCAATATCAGTGTAGACACTTCTATTCAATGTAAACTTGTTTTTAATAAAATACATCCTTTTGTTATAGCTTAGTTCCAGATTATCAAAATATTCGGATTGATATTCACACATAACCATGTTCTTGGGATGAATAAATTGAGTGAAAAATTCATTTATATCATTGAACTTCAAGGATCTATTGTTAAGCAATGATTCCTTGGATAAGGAGTAATCACTATGTTTGTAAACATGATTTTGCTTTGCTTGTTCATCACTGTTCTGATTTCTTATAAATGGCCTGTTGTAATACTCCATCAAGTTTTGTAACTTCTTGCTTAAATTTTCATGCTCCAAAAGATTCCATGATAGGATCATGATTTCGTGCATCATAAAGTTAGATTCTACCTTCAAGTTGATACTGTTGTTGGAGTCCTCCATCAATGTTTGCTCATTTCCATCCACTATTTCACATATTGCCAATGGTAAACTGAAAACAACGTTCAACACACACTCCTTGTTGACTTTACTAGGCTTTAGTATCAACAAATGGGATTTGAACAACAACACAACAACTTTGCTTTCTTGTAATATATCCATTTTGAGGCCATTTATAGAACTATCCTTCATTCCAAAGAAAGATTGCTGAACAGTGGCTACATATCTTATAATACATGGATGAAGAAGTATTATTGATCCAAAACTTTCAAAGTTCAATGGTGCCTCCTTATCTTGATTGTTAAAGACCATATCCTTTTTGTTGAACTTAATCCTATCAACTATGTTACTATATCTTTCATTTGGATGGTAATCATCATCACTCTTAGCATTGTATCTACTTTGTTGGATGGTATAAACATAATCTAATTGAAAGTTATCTATTTTTTCCAATTTCTTCAACAAGTCATTGAAGTTCAAGGCAATGTTAAATTTGCACCGACTTTCCACATTGTACTCAGTCAACACCTTTGACAAAAATATCTTGTACTTCATAATTCTGTTTACAGGCACTTGCAACAATGACTCAAATGTTATGTTATTGAACACACTTCTATCAAAATGATCATCTTTAAACAAATTATTAGATTCATTTTGTCTTTTAATCTTCTGAGTCTTTTGCTTTATGGACATTAAACTGTTTAGTCCCGCAATACTCTCACAAACCTTTGTACTGAACTTTGATTTTTCTTTGTTTTTCAAAACCCTAAGCATAATATAGTACACCTTTGTGTAGTTCTCATATAGATATGTTGAAACTACATTTGTTGTTTTTAGACTGATGTAGTCCAATACTAGGTAATAACCAAAAAGAACGTCTTTTTCATCAATAAACCGTGAAGTGTTTGTGTTTTTTTCGATGCTAGCAGTTGAGTTCGTGTAATCAAAGTTTTTTAGCATCATGTAATACTCTTGTTCAATGGATTTCCAGTCTCTTTGTCCCACAGTCTTCAACTTCAAAGTCTTGACGTTGTCGATGTCCACTTGTAAAAAAGACATTATCTTAATTTCTGCAAGAAACCCCAAAATCTCTTCCAAAAACATTTGATGATTTTTGGCCAACAAGGTACTGTAATAAGTCAACATGTTCAATGTTGAATTGCTACTGTCCGTGATAAATGGCAAGAAATCATTGGTCATTATTCTTAAGTTAATCAAATATTGCATCTCAGTTTGAACTATTTCATTTATCAAGCTTTTGAGTTGTATCAAGGTTGATTGGTAATTGTTTCTGCTTTTTGAAGTATGAGAATGATTGTCTTTCTCCCTAAACTTATCTTTATCATCGTAGTAAATTTGTATTTTTTTAATGGTTTTATCATCAATGATGTTATCATTCAAAGTGTATTTGATATCTGACTTACCTCCCACAGTGAATGGGTTAAAAGAGGTTCCATTTGTTGAATGTATTGGATTCTTTTTTACCTTCTTTCTATTAGTTTCCTCTTTGTTGCCATATTTTTTGGCAATGTCAGAAACAGATACAAAGCTTTTGCCATAATCCAAGGTTGAAACATCATCAATAATTTTCTTAAAGCTTATAGTATTTTTGTTTGATGTTTTGCTTTTTTTAGATAAAAAGTTGCTTGTTTGCGGTGGTTCACTTTCGATTTTATCCTCTGCTGTATGAAAGGCAGGAGACTCTTGAATGATGTTTATGTACTTGTCTTCCTGATCATTTTCGTCTTCATTCCTTGAAGTTGGATTCATATTAATGTTGGCACTGTTATGACTTGCATTGGCGTTGTCTGTAGTTCCTCTTAAATCATTTTCAGTTGAGGCAGCTGTAACATCTGAAAGAAATATATCATCCTGATCATTCATTGATAACTAAACTTCTTGTCTTTTGAGTTTCTTTTGGGTCTTTTGTAAATTGTTCATAACTTTTATGTTTATTCTAAGAACTAAGTAATTCATTATAAAAATAAGATATAGTCGTCAACAAACTTGTGGTTAACATCTAAGAAAAAAAAAAACTTATAGACATTTTGTTGAGCTATAGTCTAATAAATGAGTTTGTATACAAATTGGTTATCAATTTGCTTTGGTTTCTTAACAATTTTTGCGTTAAATTATCAGTTTAGTTTTTTTTTTTTTTTTAATGATTAAATTGGTGTTTATGGTTTATGCAATGGCATATATCACGTGTATTATGATATGCCCATTCAAGGTGTATAAAAAAGACATTAAGTATAACTCAATAGGGTTCATGATTAGCATTCATAATTTTTTGTTAAAATCATAAAGGTTTATCATATAATGATTTCTTTATTGTTTTTCTGTTTTGTATTTTTTGTTTTTTTCATCTATAACATTGGTTTATTTTTCAATCCGGACCTAAGAATGAAAATGACTCATGTTCATGTCGGTTGTTAAAAGTTACATATATGAAATTATCACTTTTTTTTTTAGTAAAACACATTGGCATCACAGATTAGAAAGGTTCAACAAATAATTAATTGATTTAACAAGTTACTATTTCCCCAATAATAGAATGATGAATCAAAACGAATACTTACCTATTGAATACTGTGTGCTAGCCTTCAGAGCAACTGACCTGTTCAAGTTATCTTTAAACACACAGCAATGTCTAGTAAACAAGCTGAATGAAGGCTATGAAAAGACATTCAAGAAATACAACATTATTGTCGGAAACAGAATTGCAAATGTCAATACCTTTCAAAGAGACTCTGGACTTGCTGTACATCCTGAACTCTGTTATTTTTATGCATTTATCAAGAAGGATCCTGCAGTTTATCGACCATTGAAACAATCAGCATATACCACACGTGAGATATTTGAAGATTACGAAGTATTTTATATTACAGAAAAAGAAAATTCAATCCTAAACCTAAATGAGAAGTGCATAAAGGCAACTACAGCTTTCAAGCCACATAAGGGTTCAGCTCCAAACCCTAAAATTATTGAGCCAACGTGTTTCGTGTCGTTCTTGCCAAGGCTTGGTATTTTTTTCCTACCATTCACTGAACGACTTTTCAGAACTAAGGTTGATGTGGAAAAATACATCGTGGAGGTGGTTAAAGAGCATGAACTTGTTGATTACTACTTGAAAAAGCACAACTACAAACTAATAGGAGAAATCTTGGTCCCAAAAGACTTCGACCGAGTTTCAAGTGGTGTTCCGCCTGAATTCAAGCTAAATGCCTCATTTCACCTTTCCTTAATGGAAAAGGATGTTTTTTAAAGAATTAAAATAATTTTCATGATTCTGCTATAATCTGTGCTTTTGCTAAAGTAAGTGTTTTTTTTTTTTTTTTATTCGGTTTATTTAGTCATATATATCTATAGGTAGTGATTGGCTCCTACATTATTCATATTTATATTACTTTTATTTCGAAAAATGGTTAGGCACCAATGAACATTCTTCTTTAAATCTATTTGCATTTTAATCTTCTTCTTCAGCCACAGGTTCATTTTCAGCATGGTTTGGTAATACCTTTATTTTTTCGTCTTCCATAACAACTTTTACAGTTTCCTCGTTTCTGATTTGACTCTTTAGCAATAACTTCGCCATAGGGTTCAGTATTTCCTTCAAAATCAATCTGTTTAGAGGTCTAGCACCATATTGTAAGTCATAACCATTCTTGGCTAGCCATTCTTTCGCCTCAGATGAAACATCCAACTTCATTCTTTTGTCGGCTATTCTTGTTTGAACTTCCTGAAGTCTGATGTCAACAATCTCCTTAATAGCTGAGTGGGTTAGTCTATTGAACAAAATGATTTCATCGATTCTGTTGATGAATTCAGGTGGATAATAGTGTTTCATGTTGTCCATTATTTTCTTTTTGGTCTCCTTGGACCAAGTACCCTTTTCCTTATCAGCATCGGTTTCCTTTTCATAGTCCTTTAATAAGATGTCTTGGCCAATGTTGCTTGTCATAACAATTATGGTGTTCTTGAAGTCAACAACATTACCCAAAGAATCAGTTAATCTTCCTTCATCCAATACCTGTAATAGTACTTTACTTACATCAGGATGGGCCTTTTCAAACTCATCAAACATGACAATAGAGTATGGGTTTCTTCTGACCTTTTCCGTCAATTGACCTCCTTCTTCTGATTGAACATAACCTGGTGGAGAACCAATCAACTTGGAAATGGAATGCTTTTCTTGATATTCCGACATATCAAATCTGATTAGCTTTCTTTCATCATTGAACAAAAATCCTGCTAACTTCTTACATAGCAGTGATTTACCTATACCAGTAGGACCGGTCATGAAGAATGAAGCAATAGGTCTTTCTGAGCTTGTCAGACCAGCTCTTTGCAATCTGACTGCAGATGCAATAGCCTCAATGGCTTCATCTTGACCAACAACCTGGTTTTTCAAGCTAGTTTCCATGACTAACAACTTATCCTTTTCGTTATTCTTGATCAAGTTTTCCATAGGAATACCTGTGACTTTTGAAACAACTTTCGATATGTCCATGTTTGTTACAGAGTCATGAAGCAAACCTATGTTATCCCCTTTTTGCTTTTTGCTCAAGGTCTTTTCGCTTTCCTTCAGCTTTGCTTCCAATTCAGGGATCTTAGAATATCTTAGCTCAGAAGCTTTGGCAAATTGATTGTTTCTTTCATATGAAACCAACTTTTGCTTCATCTCCTCTAGAGATTCCTTATTTCTTTTGACTTCATCAATTATGTTCTTTTCCTTTTGCCAAATCTCTGTCAATCTGCCTAATTCTCCATCCACCTTGTCTAACTCCTCTTGCAATGTTGCTCTTCTTTCAACAGAAATATCGTCAGTTTCCTTTCTCAAAGATTCAAGTTCAATTTTGATTCTTACTCTCTTTCTGTCTAGCTCATTGATCACATCTGGCTTCGATTCATGTTGCAGTCTTAGTGCTGCACAGGCTTCATCCAGCAAGTCAATGGCCTTGTCAGGTAGATTGTTAGGCAAGTATCTATCGGATAAGGTTGCAGATGCAACCAAGGAACTGTCCATGATTCTAACACCGTGGTGGACTTCGTATCTATCCTTCAGCCCTCTAAGAATAGTTATGGTATCATCAACGGAGGGAGGCTCAATGGACACAGCCTGGAATCTTCTTGCTAGGGCAGGATCCTTTTCAATAATTCTGAACTCGTCCAATGTAGTGGCAGCTATCAAACGCATACCCTTGGCTAACTTTGGCTTTAGGATATTGGCGGCATCCATAGCAGAATCACCGGTCTTTCCCAACCCCAGCAACATATGAACCTCGTCAATGAATAACAAAACAGAACCGTTCTTGTCATCAACTTCCTTGATGATCTTTTGCAGTCTTTCCTCAAACTCGCCGCGGAACTTACAGCCAGCAACAATCTTCGAGAGCTCTAGAGATATGACTTCCTTGTTTTTCAAAGACTCTGGAACTTGTCCTTCGACTATTCTTTGTGCTAGTCCATTGATGGCTGTAGTTTTCCCTGTTCCCGCTTTACCTATGATGATTGGGTTGTTTTTGGTTCTTCTGGACAAAATCTCCAGCAGTCGCTGGATGGAGTCGTCCATACCAATGACAGGATCAAGCTTGTTTTCACGAGCCAAGGCAGTTATGTTCTCACCAAACTCTTCCAGTGCTGGCTTCTCCGGTTGTTGTTGGTTAGGGTTCATTCTCATCTGCATGTATCTTTTATTGAAAAGCTGTGAAGTACCATATGTAGTTTTGAGCTGAGGTATGGAATAAGGCTTCACTAAAGCATTGTTGGTCAATGTTCTACGTGCAACATTAGAGAATGTTGGTGTTGAAAGCACTTGAGGTTTTAAAGCTTTGGTACTAAAGTTTTTTGACAAACTAATCCCAAGACTTTTGAAGTTATTTTTGTACGTGTTTCTCAACATTTATGTTCTTACACTTATTGGAAATTTTTGTTTATGGTTTTTTTCTAAACAAATCATTGTTTCAAACAAATTCAAATTAGATCATAAAAATAACAATACAACTAACAGACAATGAATTAACGATAAGGTTTAATATATATTTGAATAATGTTTTTTTTTTTTTTGAAAAGGTGGTTTTTTTTTCCTTCTGGACGTTTCTTTTTCCTTCGGTATATTGACTTATCTGGAAGTTTCCAGAAAAAAAAAAAATAATTAAAACTCTACAAATTTAAGCTCTAAACGGCTTCAAACTGCCTTAATCGCACCAAAATATAGTGATTATATGTTCAATTTATGCAATAAAAAGTTAACTCATAATGTGTCTGTTACCGTCAACTTTCTTAATTTGTCCTCATGTTCAAGAAACTTGGCTATATTCATTAGTTTAGAGTGAACACCAGATAATAAAGCCTCCTCCGTTTTAGTGCCTTTGTTCATTGTGCTCTTTCCACACTCAGCATTTGTATCATTAGAGTTTGCCATTGGGTTTAAGTAGAAAAAATCAGACTCGGCCAATTTCTTGAAAACGAAATCTCCTACATGATCACAGCCTAAGTCACTGTTTATTGAATTCATAAGCCATCTAAGTGAATTCAACTTTATATTAATTTTGTTTCTCTCATTATCTAGGAAAAACTTTTTAATTAAGTCCTCTATGTACTCTTTCTCCTCCTTAGATTCAAAAGTCGTGTTTCCGTCATTAAGACTATCGTCAGCAATTGAGTTGATAACATCGAGGTCCAACAATATGTCATCAAAATTAGAGACTGATATAATTTTATCGTTTAGTTTTTTTGTCTCCACTGCATAACTTTTAAGAAAAAATCCATTCAACTCATCATACAACATTTCCTTGTTGTATTTTATGGCTTTGTTCTTGGTTTTTGTACCTTCACTAACATGTGAAACAAATTTTTCTATTCCAAATGATACTTCGTCACCCAACCCCAATCGATTTCTGTTTAACTGATTTCGATATTCCGATTTGTTCACATTGAGAAACTCTTTGTTAGAAGCTGGCATTAAGTTTTCCTCATTAAGGCTTTCGTCACTTTCGGAATGGTCATCTGTTATATCGTCTGTTATTTTGTGGTACTTGATGACACCGTTAGCTTCTATATAGCAGTCCTTGAATATGTTATTGTTTGCGATATTTCCATCAGCATCCGCAAACCCTGTGTTGATGTCATTGTCTTGAATTGAATTAAACTCGCCTAAGAAAGGTGTTGATATCCTTATTCAATAAATCATTGGAAAGGTGGTTGATGTCATTTTCATTTTTGTCCATCATCAAGTGGTTCACATGCATGTGTCTAGTGATCAACTCGTTCCCAATGTTGCCTCCGTCAATTTGATCAAAATAGTTGTAAACAATATCGTTTTCATCTGCATCATCTCTTAAATGAGCAAGTATTTTCTTGTGGGCAAGTGTTTTATCTGTGGAATGGTCCAATGTGGCCATGATTTTTGCCTTTTTCACTTTTCTTTGATCCTCCGCATATTCAAAATGCATCAGTTCAAGGGCGTTATCGTATTTCATTTTTTTGTTGCTAGGGTTGGTTATTGGAGTATGAGTTTATTGTTACAAATAAGAAGTGTAAAAGGAATTGATTGCAGGATGCACAAAAATATATGGATACGAAGGATGATTTTTGTAATATTTTTTTTTTTTTTTCGTTAACGCATCGTGAACTCTAAAAAATGGTTATTTTTCTCAAGTATTCTCCTTTTACTGTGAATTGATTAAAAAAAAAACTGAACGAAACAGCATTATAGATTTTGGTATGAAAAATAATAAAAACAAAAATAAAATTTGTACTAAAAGGGCATTCGGGCCTTGTATTAATATATATAGGTTCGTATTGGCAAAAGAAAAACAGTCAAAAGGTGTTTCATAATTTAGGCAGCAAAACATTCAACAGAACCCATGTACTTTACTATCATCATCGCTGTAAAAGCTACTACGACAAGCATTTTCATATGTTCATAGGCTTTATGTAAGGAAACAGCTATACTTATTATCACCTTACGGCTAATATGATAAAGCCTAATAATACTATGGAGGCTATATTTGTGTCTTACGTATTTGATTTGTAGTTATTTTTTATTATTTTTTTTGAAAAACGTGATTTAAAAATGTACATATCTCCGCACAATCGCACCAAAGAAAACCCAATTGCTGTGATTTTTCTAACGGGAAAAAAAATACAACAGCGTGAATGATCGACATAGCATTAAAGTTTTGTATTAATAATTTTTTTTTATTTCGAAACCTTTATAGTTTTCACAATTAATTTGAAAACATAGAAATTGTATATCATTTTGTAGATATGTTAAAAACCCCACAAATACTTCTTTATATATGGCGTCGTTGTCACCTATATTTGACAGTGTTCAGGCTAACACTGACGACATACTGCCAACTCAAATTCCATCTAAACAAAACAAAAGGAGGGTTTCAATAACAGGGTTGTTGAACCTACCGAACCTGAATGCAAACAATGTTCTTATCAAAAAGAACAGAATTGAAAACAAAAGAATTTACTACAAAAGACAAAGAAAGATCTTACTGAAAAGAGTTCAAAAGCAACAACTCCTTGAGGACAAAAAAAGAAGAAAGTCCTTTGATAACGTTTCTTTTCAACATTCCAACACCGAAATAGATGGTCAAATCAGACATTCTAGAAAGGCCAGTGCGGTTAACTCTATTATCAGTAGGACTGCAAGTGTGGACAGAGATGATGATGAAGTCGAATCAGATAATGAAAGTGACATGAACTCCATCCGCGGGTACAATGACTATGATTACATCAACAATGGCAGTTATCACGACATTCTAAACAATGATCCAACACTGGGGTATACTGCAAATGATGAAGATGCCCTGGAAGATGACGATTCAGGAGATTTTGAAGAGAACATGTCATTAACAAGATCGATTTCCTTACCCTCCGTTCATGAAAGAGACGAATTGATTGAGTCTGATAATGAACAAGTGGGAATGAAATGGCTTTTAGCGGAGCATTCAAAGAGACTTTTACATAATCAAAGCCAAACTGCTTTTGATAGCTATGGATCCATAAGGTCACCCAAAAACGCCAGCATCTCAAATGATGAAGATTACGATGATGTTTCCCTGAAGGTTCCAAACTATAACAAGTTTGATCATCATTTACTCACTGGCCAGCTCACATCTGACAAAAATAACGGTATATTGTCGTACCATGATTTCATAAGACTCATCCAGTTGAAAAGCTCTCAGCACACCAGGAACCTGTCTAAGAAGCCCTACGTCAACACAACAACACCGAAGGAAGTGATGCAGATACTGAAATTTTCCACGCCTTTGGTGTTGACTTTTTTACTTGAACAAGTATTCAATATCATCTCATCCTTGACAGTGGGTCACCTGGGTGCAAGGGAGCTGTCAGCTGTGGCCATTTCAAACATAACCTACAACATCATCATTGCCTTTTTTGAGGCCATTTGTACTTCATACCTTGACATTCTGATGCCCCAGGCATATGCCTCTGGAAACTATAAAAGTGTGGGACTGCATCTCCAAAGATCATTATTTTTCTCTATGTTTCTTTTTGCCTGGGTTTTTGTACTTGTTCAATGGAAAATTGCATATGTCATTGAGTTTATCGTTCCTGAGGATGAAAAGGAACTTGTTGGATTGGCGGCCTCTTACATGAAGGTATTGATCTGGGGTACTCCAGGTTTTATTATGTTTGAGAATCTCAAAAGATATGTTCAAGCCATGGGTAAATACGAAATTGGGCTTTATGTTTTGATCTTGTGTTTCCCCATAAACGTGATTATGAGTTATCTTCTAGTTTGGAATAAGACCATTGGAATTGGATTTCTAGGTGCTGCTGTGGCCATAGTCATCAACTTTTACTTGATGGTTTTCTTACTGTTGGCCTATGTTCTCAAGTATACCAATAGAAAGTGCTGGGGCGGGTTCACCAAAAAGAGTCTTTATAACTGGGTGGATCTGTTCAAGCTGGTTTTGCCTGGTATCATCATGGTTGAAGCAGAAGATCTTTCCTATGAGTTGTTGACCTTAATTGCATCCTATTTGGGAACAAAGTATTTAGCTGCGCAATCTGCAATCTCAATCATCACAGTTTTGTTTTTTAATATTGGCTTTGGTATTTCGGTTGTTGTCAGCAACAGGCTTTCAAACTACATTGGTGTTAAAAACATTCACAATGCGGCCTTGACTGTTAGGGCAAGTATTTTGATAGCATTGGGCCTTGGTTTCTTTATTTGGACCAGTTTGTCACTGTTTAGATATCCAATAGCAAATATGTTCACTAATGACAATGAGGTTATGGAGCTGATCACAGACACACTGCCTGTTGTTGGGTTTATAGAGATCTTTGACTGCATGAACTGTATATTGAACTCGTGTTTAAGGGCCTCTGCCAAGCAATTCATTGGATCTCTAATTAATTTGTCGATTTACTACCTAGTAGGAATTCCATTGGCTATTTTCCTTTCTATGTATATGGAATATAAAGTGATTGGTATTTGGGTTGGTATAGGAACAGGTATGGCGCTTATTACATGTTTATGTATGCTCGTGTGTTTGTTCACTGATTGGAACAAAGTCCTGGAACATTTTGAGATGCTGAAAGAGGTTGAAGATGAGGAAAGTGACGAAGAAGATGAAGAGGAGTATGATGAGGAGGAGGATGATGAAGAGGAAGAAGAACACTTGTTAGCGCACTCTTAATACCTTTATATATTTATGTTCTAGAGTGTTATTTGGCAAATTATTAATTTAAATTTTATATTAAACTTTTACATATAATTTATATGAGTATTGAAACTTTTTTTTTTTTAAAAAATGTAAACTTTTTTTTACCAATAATTTAAGCAAAAATATAACTTAATTTACTAAGCTTATTATTGTTTAATAAATTTTTGAAGTTTTTCTTTATCTAAATAAATAGTACTATCAACCACTCAATGCTTTTCAAAATACCTATTATAAATTCAAACTTTAGACTATATACTAAAAAATATCTAGGTCCATAATTTCTTGTCAAAACAGCCTTTGATAACAAATATTATCCCGTTGCTGTATTGATTGTAGATCAAATCAACAGTCATGACTTGATGGCCATTGTTTAGGATTAGCTGTGATTCTCCATCACGCTTAGGCTTTTTGGATATTTGAATGTTTTTACCGTTTTCGTTGATGAAATTCAATGGTATTTCTAAGCTGTCATTTTCTAGCCACATCAAAACCTTGTTTAGATCATTTCCCCTCTGGATGTTACCATCACTCTTTAGATTAACGACATAGTCGTTGATAAAATCAACAATGTTTTCTCTTATTACTGTCTCCTTTTCAAGTGGCGTCATATCTTGATCAATTAATCTTGGATACTGCCATACCTTGTAGTCTAACTTGTGGATATCATAGTCTGGTATACTAAAAACTAAAACCTGATTGTCCGCATTACTCAAACTCTCATACAATAGCGGTATGTCTCTTATGTATGTGTTGAAAGTAGAGCTTGATTTGTCAATATCAGTAACAATACTGTTTTGATTGTTGGTGTCTCTTTTCGATAGACTTTTGTGGACTGTGCTCGGACTTAGCTTTATTAAATGTCTTGAGTTATCGACGTTATAATCGACTCTCTTGGCCATGTTGAAAGTAAGCATTAATGCAATAAAAATGAAAGAGTATATTCTCATTTTATGTTATTTTGGTTGGATTGGCAAGTGTTATCTTGTAATTAACTATCTGTGCATTTGTAACCATTATAGATTTTAAGGGGAATCAGCATTGATGCGTTTTTATAGATCCATGAATTTTTTTTTACCCCCGCTGCATTTTTTTTTTTGTCTTAAAGTGTTAATTTCTATCGTATAATCATCCATGTATGATAAACTCATCATATTGGGAACTAAAAACCCTTGGAAAAAAAGACGAATCAACCATTGCAATACCACTCCTATCAATATGAGTATCTATACAAACAAAGTAAAGCAAATCATCAAGAACTCAAATGAAAACTCTAATGAGCACAGAATTATCATAAACAAGCTGAATACATTTCACAAACATAACATTATGGATATAATATCAGTATACTCGAAGGAATACAGTGATGAGCAAGCTTTAAAGCTATCGTGCGTAAATATATCTCACTTTGATGAATCCACTGTTACATTTACATATGCAAGAGGTGTTAAGGATGAAGCTGAAATTGTCATAAGCACACCATACGACTTTGTGACTGAGGATGTCTCCCAAAGAATCACGAACTTTGCTGATTATTTCGAACAACTGAGTAAACATGCCAGTAAAATTGTGGGCAGATATTACAAGCAAGTCAATTCAATTAGATATCCCACACACACCTTTCTTGGCTTGCTGCTATTTCTAGCAATCCAATTACCACTGATTGTTACCTTTGTGATGATGTGTACTGATGTATTTGATTCAATTTTTCAATTTTTGTTTTTTGGTGCATCGATTGAAACAGTGTTTATGATTAGTTCTGTGCTTGCTGTTATCACATTGATAATTCATGTCATAGAGTTTGTGGCATTGAAAATACCACAGAAGTGGAACTATTATAGATTACCAACCGATATGAAAATTGAGCACTTTTTATTCTGTATGTTGGAAGGATATCCGCATCATAATAGATTCAATCAGTTGATAAAAAGTGTAAAAGATAGTGGATTCTACACATTTGATGTTGAGGCCGCTGACAACCTTATGTAACGTTTTGTCTTTTATCACTTTAGAAGTATATATGGCTTCCAAAAAAGGAAGTCTTTTTTTTCCTATCAATATCATATCTGTCTACTTTATTGTATATATTATTGTGTTGAAAGGCCAATCAGATTACTTCCGACATTGTAAACCTCAACCGATCATTATGGGGAGTTTTGCTTTCCCATGGAAAAAAAAAAAAAAAAAAAAAAAACTACAAAACTTTTATAAACCGGGTTTATTTAGCGTTTAATGGGCTATTTTTTTTTTTTTTTTGTTCCCTAACTATTATGCTTATCATGTATTCATTTTTTTTTTTTTTTTGTGGGTTCAACTGGTACCTTTATCACCAAAGAACCTTTACTAATATAAAAACATTTTAATAATATTTGAAAACAAACAATAAGACCTCAGTAATTAACAATGCCTACCGATAACTCAGCATTTGTTGATTTGAACAAGCTTACCAGAATCATTTCTGATGAAACCAAAAGGCACAGCAAACCATCTACCTTAATTCCAGAGAATGTTTCTTTGAACAGATCCAAAAGTGCCGATTCATCCTCAATGCGCATTGACCCTATATTCTCACCATCTTCGAGGTTTAACTACAACAGGGATCACATCAATGGGATTGCAAAACACTTGAACTTGATCTCTGATATCTATAAAGACGTGAAGGTGGATTTGCCCTTACATGAGAGTTTGCTGATGCTTCAACACGATGACATAGAACTTGATGCTCATAGTGCTCCATTCTGCACATGCAACTATGGAACTGCTTGTAAGATTCATCCTCATGGACAGAAATATAAAAAAAATGAAAATGTCTCGTTAACCACACCAAGTTCAGCTTCATCCCTTAAGAGTTGTATGAAAAGACAATCTGATGACCCAAATCAGGATGAAAAGGATAAAACCAGGGGGAACCAGACCAATCTGGATAGATTGGGGTTGATTAATTTCAAGCCCGTTGTTTCGTTTGATACTGTTCCCCTAGGAAGCCTTTCCGCGGCTGATATTGATAACAACATTATCAAACCTGAGGACTACTTCACTGAAGATGAATGGTATGATAATGAAGTGGATGAGCCCTATCAAGACACGTATGTTGGATACAAGGGCAATGACCATGATTCATCAACTCAATCCTTCAAGGGGTTGCAATTTGTAGGATCGAACATCATGAAGGAGTTGAAGAACTTACAGATCTTGGAAGGGTACAGCACACAGCCGTACATTAACAATTCAGCATTGATCATCAACAAGAAGCATCCTTTGTATGATGATTTACAAAAGGACAATAAACGCAAGAGTGCAGTTGTCAAGAAAAACAGAAAATATGTCATCAGGCTACAGAATGCAGATGCAAGCAAAGGGCTGGACAAGGCCCAGCTGAGTAAAAGATTCAGAAGGGGCACGAATGCGGCATCCTTGGATCCAAGTGACAAGAGAGTGCGCACCTTAAAGAAAATCAACAGGGAAACAGGATGGATAAATCAGGGACGTGCCATATTGATCCACATATCAGGAAGGCGCCACTCCTGGGTTGCGTTGGACTATGTGATATCCAAATTGGTCAACAATGGAGACAAGCTAGTGGTATGCTGCAACTTGCCAACGGAAAACAACAGGCAAAGAATGACAAGAAGACGAGACAGAGTCAACAGGAAGATAAGGCTCCAGAAGCTTCGATCGCAAGTTGGCAGTGATCTTGATGATTCTGAGGATGAGTCAGGCAGTGACAGCGATGATGTTTACGACCGTAATGAGTCGCATTGGAAGAATGGCTACACGTATGAGGAAGTTGAGGAGACACTCAATGATCTCATCAAGTACGTTCATTTGCTCTTGCCTGCGGACAAGATAATCAAGTTGACGTGTGAAATCAGTGTTGAGTCCACAAAGGAGGCCATCATCAATGCGTACAACTGCTACTTGCCAAAGATGGTTGTGATAACAACGAAGAAGTGGCAGCATGATGAAAAAGTTGGCGAGGCGAAGTCGAATCTCATTGTTGATGTTTTGGTCAACAGTTTACCTTGTCCAATAGTGGTTGTGCCTGCGAAGAAATCTGATAGCTTTGAGCGATACATAGAGGAAAGACTACGAATCACGACTGATGTGACCATCTCAAAGGAGGAGAAGCACCGCAAGTTGAACGAGATAAGCAGACACTTGATGATGGTAAGAAGACCGTTGCTACCATTCATGCTTTTGAAGGGAAGGGAGAACACAACTGACTCAATAAAGGCCAAGAAGGAGTTGCAGCTCCAAGAGTTCACCATCGAGAATGTGAATGGAGATGACAACGACACAATCAATCAGTTGGCAAGGGTCTTGGAGACATTCAAGAACAACTTGGACGCTGGGTTGGACCACTTGGATGAGAAGTATCCCGAGTACCAGAACAAGCAGAAGTCGTTGGAGATTGTGGATTTGGTGGTGGAGCAGTCGGCCAAGTACAACGAGAACTTCAACAAGATTGGGGCATCCGTTGATGTTGATCCACGAGTGATCTCTTTGAAGGAGATTTTGTCTCAGGGGGAAAACTTCAGGAATCCAAAAGGGAAGCAAGTGGCAACAGCAAACAGTGCTTTAAGCCAATCTTCGAAGACTGTGGACAGAAGAACAAACGATAGTGACTTGAAGCCAAAGCCCTATGAAAACAGAACAATCAAGTTGCATCCAACAATTTCCCCAAGAAGTCATCTTGAGGACAAGTCGGGGAAGCGTGAAGGACTGGGACTGAAGAAGTACAACACTGTGGGTGACACGCGGCTGCGTCATGTGACTTCCAACGGCACTTTAGATGACACGCGTTTAAGACCAACAATAACGAGTACTTCCCAGAAGAGTGATGAACGGAAGAAAAAGAGTAAGAGGTTCAGTTTCAGAAGGTTATTCAAGTTGTGAAAAGGGTCAAAGGAAGGTGATATAGATATATGTATTTTTTTTTTTTCATTTCACCATGATGTACAGAAATATTTTTCTGAATATGTTAAAAAAGGGGAAAAAAACAGTTTTTTTTTTTTTTTCTTTGAGACATAAGCTCTCTGTCTTTATGAAAAGCCAAACAAAAACGTGTACACTGACCACCAACATGTCGACGAACAACGACAAGAAGGGTCTTGCTGCTGAGCTGCATCCATCGCTGCTTTCGGACAACCTGAAGATAGTCAAGACGCTGTACTCGGGGCAGGCGAATCCGTATGTGGGGAGTGTGTCCGCTGGGGGCCGGAAGCGTGTGATGCTGAATGAGAAGGAAGCACCACGAAGGCTGATAAAGCGTGAAAGGCTGTTTGAGATGGACACGCAGATGCACCCGTGGGATGCCAAGTTTTATATGAACAACGAGTATGAGGTTAGGGGGAAGTATCTTCTGGACTACAGCACAATGGCGATTGACGCGGACTCTGAGGATGAGTGTGAGGAGGAAATGGACTTGCCCAGTGTGAGGTTCATCCAACATCCACGATTGATTGACGGTGAAAAGGGAGGTGTTGAGGAAAGACCAGAAGACACAGGTGAGGTGGTTATAGGAAGCGAGGAATACTTGCAGCTCCCCAAAAGCGAAAGAATGAAACTCAAGAGACAGTACAGACGGAAGCAAAGGATGGAGAAGTACAGGAAGGTAGCCACGGGAGAGCTTTCAAAGAGTGTGTTGAGCAATGATAAGCTGAGTGTTAAAAAAATCCAGAATGTCCTGATGAATGACAAGAGCATCGAGGATCCTACAAGGTTTGAACTTGAGGTTAAGAAGAAGGCTGAGGAAAGAAAGGCAGCTCATGAGCTGGAGAACCAAAGGAGGAAGGAGGAGGCCAGAAGGAAAAGGCAGGAACAAGCCGCTGAAGACACAATGGTTGAGTGTCGGGTGTTTGGAATCCACAATCTATCCAGTCCCAAGATCAGATTCCAAATCAACACCATGGCCAAGCAAATGAAGCTTTATGGGTGTTGTGTGAGGCTACGAACGGACATCTCACGTGGAAAGGGAATAATCGTACTGCTATCAAACAAAAAGAATCATCTGAACAAGTTTGAAAGCAAAATGAACAAGTACAAAGAGGTCTATGGAGATGAAGCAAAGAACTTCCAAATTGAAACGAAATGGACATCAAGTTTCTCGGCCACCAATAGGGACATTGGAAGCATTGTCAACAGGAAAATATGGTTCATGAGAGAGTTCAAGGATGAACATGAGCTTAAGAAAGAACTCAACAAGCTTGGACTATTGAAGTTCTGGGATTTATAAGATATATATATTTACAGTGGAGAACGACGACTATTCATTCAATTTGGCAACAATGTCTTCGACATTGACAAGCAACACATGCTCCTTATCCTTGGCATCGTCCTTGACACCATCAACTTTGACCGATGCTAGGTGGTCCAAGGAAGCTGGGTAAAGAACATGGTCACCAATGCTCAAGCCGCTGTCCTTAACAGAGGGGGAAAGAGAAATGATTTGGGCCTTGTTGAAGTTACCAGCAAGTAGGGACTTTTGTCTGTTGGTGGATTCAGGAATGTATAATCCTGAAGAGGTTTTGGAAAGTTCCTTGACGTTGTTGACCTTAGGAACAACTTTTTGGATGACTACCTTGTTTAGTAAAGGAACGATGTTCTTGGCGTTAGCTATCATGGTTGAATAATATTGTTTTGGTTTATGTCAATTAAGATAGTTTCATTTATTCAAAGAACAATTCAAAAGGAACAGCTAATAATAAAAATCAAAAAATGCGAAATACGGAATATTCCTGTACGAGTTAACTTTTATGTTTCAATTTTTTTTTTTGCCCCCCACCAAAAAATGTAATTCTAGAAAAAACAAAAACAAAATAAAATTTTGAAAAAAAAGGATATATAAATTTAAACAGCAAAAACGATAGAAAGATTCATTCCCATTGATATCATAACCTCTAAAACAAATCATCAATGCTCTGGTCACTGTCTTTCTTCATCAACTCCAGCATACCGTCTGGAAGAATCGGCTTGTTGGTGGCCTCATCGATGATGTACCTGAAGGGCATTTCGATGGCCTCTCTCTTGGAGAATCTTATTTCTGGGTAGTCTATGAACCTTATGTTTTCAAATGCAATCTGCTTGTCCAGGATGTAGTGTGCGCATCTGCACGCCGTGTCCGTGGACATCTGCAAGTTCCCCAGTCTCTTCCCAACCAACAGGCCAGGGTACTTGTCCTTCAACTCCTTGGTTCTGTCTCTAGGCGGATGGGAGCCAAGGATCCCGCCCAGTATGCACACTTCATAGTTGTCCACATCAGTGCAGGATAGTTCTGTTTCTCCCCTTGGATCCAAAAGACACATCCTCTTGTCGTTGATGTTTGTGAACTCTGGAAAGTCCTTGTGGAGAGTGTCCAGCTGCAAGGTTGTCCATTGAAGACCCAGTGCGGCTAGCTCAGCAGGAATGTCACTCTCAGTGGTTCCAGTAGGTAGGGAACAGATAAGTAAGTTATCCTTGCCGACATCCTGTATCATTTTCTTGTACTCAAGAGTGACCCATTCAGACATGGGCATGGATTCCATGTGTTCAACTATGTATTTCATTTTGCTGTGTTTTTGTTTGCTAGGGGTATATAATATTATTCACAATTAAGTATGTAATAAAAATTAGTGATGCATATATGGAGTATAGAATGCTTGATTGATGTAAATGATCTTCCCAAAAGGAAACATGGAAAAAAAATAAAAAAAAAAAATAAAAGCAAATAGAAAAATAGAAAAAAAGAAATAATGGGTTTTTACACGTGAGTGCAAAAAAAAAATAAAAAAAAAAATAAAAAAATACTCAATTGAATATGTCCTTTAACGAAGGCAGCTTCTTCCCTGAAAGACTGGGACTGGCCGAGTTGGATATGGATGACTTATTTTCCGATTTTTGATACTCATCCTTGTTGATTATGTGTTGTGACTTGCCGTTGATAACAAGCTCCAGCCCAATGTCATCATCGTGGACCTTGTCCTGAGGGGACTTCAACCCTGATATGTTGGGATTGGCCAGGGAAACTGAGCTGCCAAAGCCACCCAAGAGATTCAACTGGTTCAAGCTGCCCATCTTCGACAAGCCATTGGACGGCTGGTTAGTGATAGGCTTTGACAGTGGCAAGGACAGAAGATTCGAGCTACTGTTGCTCAAACCTCCCTGCTTGTCGTTTATAGCCATCATTGATGTCACTGACTTCTGACTCAATGGCATTAGGTTCAAGGCATTGAGGTTCATAGCCGATTGGTTGTTGAAGGATATGGCTGCTGAGACTGGTCTTGAATTGCTGATCCAGGAACTCGTTTTGTTCTGCAATTTCATCATTGGCTGTTCATTGAACAAGTTTCCCTGGAATGGCTGTTGCATGTTGTTGATAACCAGTGGTGAGGTATTCAGGGTTCCTGGAGTTAGATTGGGTACTTGTAACATGTTCAAATTTGTCATGCTGGAATTTGGGAATGATTGAGACATCATGGGTCCATTTATTTCTGTTTGATAATGCTTTAGGGAAGGTGCATTGTTCATTAAGTTGTTCAAGAAGTTGTTTGAAGATGATGTTGGGGTGTTATAGATTGGAGGTAAAGACACTTTCTTGTTTTCCAAGCCTGAAGAGGGGGTTTCCCTACTTTTTTGATTCTTTTTGGGTTTTTTCACAGATTTGGAGTTGTGCATGATATATGAGTTTAAGTGGGTTTTGTAGTGTCTTTTGACTTCATCAGATCTGCTGAATTTTTTTATACACATGTGGTAGTTGCACTTGTACAGTTTTTCACCTGTGTGTGTGATGATATGTCTTTTGAGATGCTCATGTCTTTTGAAGAACTTGTGACACTTTAGGCATTTATATCTTCTATCGTTGACAACGCCATTGGTTCTTAGAGGGAGCACTTCTGTTAGGTCATTGATTATGATGTTCAAGTCCTTTGTTGCATTGTCAACCTTTATGTATTGGAAGTCGTTGTTGTCTTTAATGTTTTCATTATTGTTAATGTCACTCATTGCTTGTGTGTGTTTGACTATGGTCTTATAAGTCTTATTGTGTATATATATGTTTTTTTTTTTTTTTTTTTTTTTCTCCCCATGTTTAGACATTTGATATATATTTTTATTTTATTTTTTTTATTTTTTTTTGGTTGAGTAAAAAAATATAAATGTAAGGTATGGACAACAGCGGAGAGAAATACTACTACTACTACTACAAAAAAAAAGAAATAAAAAATAAAAATTAAACAACCATACATTAAGTGTTTTGTGTTAGTATAAATAAGTATACAAAAGATACAGTTCATACAAATATGGTTCAACCTAGTTATCACATGACACTATTCTGTTTTGTTATTTGTTAAATCTATTAAAGCGTATATTGTACAGTTAAGATACCTTAGATGTTTATTATTATTTTTGTGTCATCTAGATTTCCTAAAAGAGTAATAAGTGTACACCCAACACTATTGTAAATCATTTATATTTTAATGTTAGTCTCACACTTCCCTTTCCCATCAAACTATGAATACAGTACTTTTGTGTTGGGGGAAAAAAAAACCATAAAAACCATAAAAAAATAAGAGACAGAGAGAGAGAAAAAAATTTTTTCTTTATATTCTTCTTCTTTCTATATACATTCAACATTTATTATATAATTTAAATAATATTATTATATATCAATATAATCATATTAATAAAACCAAGGATTATATTTTTCTTTGTATAATTATCCTTATTTATTATATTCTTTAATTTATAATTTTATATATAGTACTATATATAAAATCATATTAAAGAAAGAGAATACAAATAGTTATATTTCATTGTTTAATTTTATATTACAAATATATAATGTTTGCACCAAATGGATTCTACTATACCAATTCTTCAATGAATAATGGTTACAACCTATACAACCAATCTAATATCTCATCAAACTACCCTCCTGGTTTGAACCATACTAGATCAACCTCTATGAGCTTAGCAGACAAACCCAAAGTTGTTGGGGGTGTTTGCGAAGTCTTAGACTACGACATCAA